>PVJL010000165.1:426212-548909 GCA_004026885.1 Lyroderma lyra | reverse complement strand
ATGTTTATTTGGGGACGAGTGGGTTAGGGAGGGGAGAAAGGGGAGGGGGTGGGAGAGGAGAGGGGGAAGCTAAATATAAGGTGATGGAAAGAGAAGTCACATTAGGTGGTGAACTGATTATACATCAAGTTGACAATGCACTGTAGAATTGTATGCCTGAAACCTATGTAATCCTTGCTAACAGATGTCACCCCAATAAGTCTAACAATAAAAATGAATTTAAAAAAAAAAAAAGAAGAGGAAGAGACCAGAGTGTTTACTTTCCCTCTCCTTCTTCCTCCCTCTCTCTCTGCCTTTTGAGAACCCAGCAAGAAGGTAACCATCTGACAACCAGGAAGAGAGCTCTTATCAAACACCAAATCTGCTGGCACTTGATCTTGGATTTCCAGCCTCCAAAACTGTGAACAATAAATGTTTGCTACTTAAGCCATCCAGTCTATGACACTTTGCTATAGCAGCCCATTCTGACTACAACATTATCTTACACCAAAGCCCATGCTCTTAACCATGAGACCGTATCTACCACATTGCACTGTCATTGAGAACTACTATTATCCATTGAGGATATAGCCTTGTGCCACATTGATGCCTAAAGTCAGACTCCAGATTCAGTGCTATCACCAAGGAGAGATCTCACGTCCTATAACTACTCCACCTAAAGTCTTTCTTCCTTGACAACAGAAGACATTAGCTATGAGTTAACATAACCATTCTCATTTCTGGGAACAGAGGTTAGTGCTAAAAGAATCTATGGCCTTAAAATAAGGCTGAGTCTAGGGTGGATCCACTCAATCTTAGATTGAAATAAATATGTGCTAAATGTGATTCTGAAAAGTCCTTTTGAAAACTGTACAGCACAGGAAGATTTTATTTCTATCTAATATAGCAAACCCTATCTAAAAACACCCCAAGATTCCCACTCACCCTGAAAAATGTCCAGGAATGAAACCTTTCTCTAAAGAACTGGCTTGAACAGAGATGTGGTCAAAGCCGCCTGTTTCACTAGGCTCCTCTGCTAATGAGACACAAAGCAGATGGATAAAGCAGCTGAGATTAAAACAGCATGTTCTTTGAGGCTCTGGGCTCTGAGTTTCCACAGCAACATCATACCTGGAGGAAAGCAGCTTCGTGATAAAGACCAGGACTTCTGTCTCCATAACGACAAGATCATGGCAATTTGGCCATGACTCCTCCCTTTCCTCCTCAGTGACCACAGTAACTATGCTACACATTCTCACATTCCAGATAGACAAATGCACCTCTAAACTTCTTTGATGGGTATCTTAGTCAGGTTTCCCAGATGCAGACCTGAGATGAAGATTTGTATGCAAGTAATCTATTATTATAGAGAAGTACTCCCAAAGGAAATCAGGAATGAAGTGAGGAATGAAGGGGAAATAGGAGAAATCCAAGTAGCAATGTCATTCCAGGCACTGTCGTGCAGGGGTAGCTTCAGCTTATTCCAGTGAGGGAACTTTGAGTATAAATTACATCATAGAGTTCCATGTACCCATCTGTCACTAGTTAAGAGCTACCCCACAGGGATGTCATTCCATGTACTTTCAGCTTTGCCTTTATGGAATACCAGTTCCCAGGAACCAGAGATTTCCAAAGAAAGGCTGCAAGTCCTGGTTTTGGAAAGCACAGCAGAACCAGGTGGTGCACAAAAATAGTAAAAAGGGTATCTAAAGGGAACTAAGCAGAGCATCACCATTACCTACTACCTTGCAGAAGACTGGGGGAACGGTGGAGAGATGAATGTAAAAAAAAAAAAAAGGGAAGTTCGCAATGCTTTCTTTTTCACACATTTCGGAAGGTATTTGCTCAGAGCATCAGTTCCCAAGCGATGATATGTGTATCCCTAAGGATAAGTGCTGGACCATTATAGGGTATACAAAAAATAATTAGTAAGGGCAAAAAAACAAGTAAAGTAAAAAAATGCAAAACATTAGAACAATAAATGTCAAGTTTGTATCCGTTAATGGGGACACTTTAAAATTAGATCACATTAATGAATGATGATTGGTGAGGGATTGGCTATGAACCCTTCCCCCAAACCACTCTCCCACCAATCAATGCGCAGTTCAGAACAATCCATTTGCAGCATTTCTAGAACTTCCCCGGATATATAAATACATCTGTAGCCAGACTGTTTGATAGTTTAGTTATTGACTGAGTGTGTTGTCTTTAATCATGATTCTTTTGAAGTAGTTTTTTAATTTAATGTTTAACATATTTTCAGTTATTATTGTAAAATTAAATCTGTGGTTTGTACTTTTAGTGCAGTAATTTTTCCTTCCTAATTTATTATCTCATTACCATTATTTATATTAACCAGGCACTGACCAATGGTGTCAGTATTTAAAAATAGTTGTTTTAAAAACAAGGAATACAATTTACATAAATGGGTTTAAAGCAGGTACACAAGTGGAAAAAGGTTGAGAACTACTGGCCTAAAGTAATCCAGGCAGGGTTTTAAATACCAAGTTCAGATAAGAGATCCAAGATGCAGAGTGCCAGCTTCTGTGAACACATTAAAATTACAACTAAATTATTAGACAACCAACATGCAAAACCATCTGAACTCCGGGAAACAGAGATGTCCTCTTAAAGTGTCTGTGCAGACTCATTCACTTGCAAGTACTCACTCTGGGCTCCAACAGAGGGACAGTAACTCAGGGGGCATTGAAGGCATATGGGGGGCAGACTGAGTTGTGTGGCTTTGGAGCAAGGGCTCGAGGACAGTCCCCATTTTCCCAGGGCGTACCTCCTCCCATGAAGCCAGCTGGTGGGAGCCATCTTTCCTGTGTTGCGCCCACCCCCACATGGCCAAATCTGAACCTGATTGGTCTGCTGAGCTTTATTCACTCCACCTTGTTGACTCACTGGGACCCCACCTCAACAACTCCACCAACATCAGAGGCACTTTCTCTAGTGAGCAGCCACATGCATTACAATCTTCTTTGGAAAACTATTCAAGTCCACAGGCCCCAAGCTGGCAGTGACCAATATTGGTATGCTCTGAGACTTTTGCTGTGTAGCTCCAGGCATAATACTGGCAACAAACTAGAATCTACAGGACCGTCCAGTGCAAGTGACCAGGGAGACAGTGCCAGGGCCCCACAGGGCAACTACTACATAAGTCTATCCAGAATACCAGGAGACATAGCAGATATAACTAATACATAAAAACAAATACAGACAAGTATCCAAAATGAGAGACAAAAATGTGTCTCAAATAAAAGAACAGCAGAAAATTCCAGAAGAACTAAACAAGATAGAGGCAAGCAACATATCAGATACAAAGCTCAAAAAAATGATTTTAAGGATGCTCAAGGAACTTAGTGAAAACTTCAATAGAGAGATAGCAAGCATAAAGAAAGACATAGAAACCTTAAAAAAAAAAAAGACTAGTCAGAAATGAAGAATACTATAACTGAAATTCAGAATGCAATAGAAGAAATTATCAGCAGACTAGATGGAGCAGAGGATCAAATTAGCAAATTGGAAGACAAGGTAGCAAAAATATCCAGTCAGAACAGCAAAAAGAAAAAAAAAATCCAAAAAAATAAGGATAGTTTAAGGGGCCTCTGGGATAACATCAAGCACAACATTTGCATCATAGGAGTTCCAGAAGGAGAAGAGAGAAAGCAAGGAATTGAGAACCTATTTAAAGAAATAATGACTGAAAATTTTCCTAACCTGGCAAAGAAAATAGACATACAAGCCCAGGAAGTACAGAGAGTCCCAAACAAGATAAATCCAAATAGGTCCATGCCAAGACACATTATAATTAAGTGTCGAAAGTTAAAGACAAAGAGAGAATACTAAAAGTAGCAAGAGAAAAGTAATTAGTTACTTATAAGGGAGCTCCCATAAGACTGTCAGCTGATTTCTCAACAGAAACTTTGTACATCAGAAAGGAGTGGCAGAAAAGATTCAATGTGATGAAAAGTGAGGACCTATAACCAAGATTACTCTACCCAGCAAAGCTATCATTCAAAATTGAAGGACAAATAAAGAGTTTCTCAGACAAGAAAAAGCTAAAGGAGTTCATCAACACCAAACCAGTATTACAAGAAATGTTATAGAAACTGCTTTAAGATGGGAGGAGGTGGGGGGTGGGGACAAAATTATGAACAATAAAGTGGTAATAGGTACACATCAACAATTACCTTCAATTTAAATGAATTAAAAGCTCTAATCAAAAGATATGAGAGGTATTGCACTGAGTGGAGTGTCAAACAAAGGAAGACAGATGCAAGTTGACTGTGCTTATACGTGAAATCCAAAGAAGAAAATAAACAAGTGGAACAGGAAGAGATTCATAGATATAGAAAACATTTGGTGAAATAAAGGGAAGAGATTGGAAAGTTCACTTTGGTGGTTACAAAGTAATAATTATGGGGATATAAGATATAACATGGGAATATTGTCAATGATGTTGCAACAACTATGGGTGGCATCGGATGGGTACTAGATTTGTTGGGATGATGGGAGGAGGTTGTGAGGGGTAAGTGAAAGGGGAAAAGAAATCAAGAAGTACAAATTCATAGTTGCAAAATAGTCAAAGGGATGTAAACTATAGCATAGGGCACATAGTCAAGAACATTGTAATAGCTACATATGCTGTCAGATGGCAACCAAATATATCAGAGTAAGGATTTGGTAAGTTATATAAATGTCTCATCACTATTCTGTACACCTAAAACCAATATAATATTATATGTCAAATGTAATTGAAAAATAAATGAGAAAAATTACCATATTAAAAAAAATGCCAAGGTCAACTGGCACCTATTGATCATCAACAATGTGCCTTGCACAGGAGTAGAAATTATGAAAACATTATGTAACAGGACATATTGTCCCATACAATAAGCTGAGATCTATGCTACCCAGCAAGAGACTGTGTTATTGGTGCAAGAAACAGAAATTAGGGATGATGCAACTTTCTTGTATGGCCTCAATAATGACCACTTGACATTGGAGAGAGGATTCACATGATCAGAATAGATGCCCCAAAAAAAAGGTTGCCCCTCAATGCTGACATTTAGAACTTCACAACCCGAGTTTGATTTTGCCCCATCCCTCACTTTCTCTGTGATGATATACAAAAATACTACATTTTTTCTGTAAAATGGAAACATTAAAACCCACCCTAGACCTCCACTTTCTGTGAAGATGAAATAGGCTTAATTTTTCCTATTCTTTCCACTAAGTACAACTGAAAGTCTTGGTCATTAGATGTAAAACTAACCTAAGACTCTGAACTGTGGAAAGAAGAAGGCTGACCAGCTGGGGACCTCAGCACCCAAGGGAGGACACAGTCATGAATTCCATGGATTTCCTTTTTGCCTTATATGCCCTAGACTTGGAGCTGAAGATGACAACCTGAAAACACTAACATGCACAGACAGAACAAAAACAAAAACAAAAGCTTGCTCATACAAGCCAAAAGACCAGGAAAGGGGAATCTAGCCAGACAAAAATCATCCAGACAGTAACTACTCTAGTCCAGCCCAAACACCCCACTACTGTGGCCCTACCACCATTCATTCCAACAAATGTAAAGTGGGGAGCCTGCACTTCCACCTTTGCAAGGTTCTAACAAGGTACCCCAACACCACCACCAGAAGCAAAAAGCCAACTAGGGAGCCTGGACTTCAATCATCACCAAACAATAACAAGCCCTGTTTCCCACTGCATCAGTAAGGACTAAGGTGTAAGTTAGAGTTTCCACCTTCACCTGGCCATAGTAAAGTATCCCCCTCTTCCTCACTGGGGTGGTATCAGAGGAGGCTCAGGGGAGAGTCAGAACTTTCCTCATCACCCACCAATAATGAGTATACCCCACCACTGTGTCAATGGAGGCCATGAGGAGAGATGTAACTCCCGCCCCCACCTCAACTTTGGGTGTCAATGCAGGACAGATGGAGAATCTGGACTTCTACTTTCACTTAGCAGAGTAAAGTAGCATCCTCATCCCCCAGCCAAAGCAGTACAGGAAAGGCCAACTAAAACAGGAGGTTAAATAAGGTCTAGGATTATATAACACAATTTGTAATTTTGAAACTTCTAAAAAAGAAATATTGCCACTTTGGAACATAGTTGACTTGTTCCTTACAAAAGCAAACACACGCTTACCGTCGGATCCACCCATCACATTCCTTGGTATTTACCCAAAGGATTAACAACTTGAGTCCATGCAAAAACATGCACATGGATTTTTATAGCAACTTTATTCATAACTGTCAAAATTTGGAAGCAGCTTAGATGTTCTTCAGTAAGTGAATGCATAAATAAACTGTGGTATATCCATACAATGGAATATTATTCAGTGCTAAGAAGAAATGAGCTGTCAAGCCATGAAAAGACATGGAGAAATCTTAAATGCATATTACTAAGTCAAATAAGTCAATATGAAAATGCTTCATACCCTATTATGAGTCCAACAATATGACATTCCAGAAAAAGAAAAATTATGAAGACAGTAAAAAGATCAATGTTTGTAGGGAAGAAGGGATAAATGGAGCATAGGGGATCTTTAGGGCAATGAAAATACTCTGTATGGTATTATTACATAATGGTGGATATATGTCATTATTTTGTTGAAATTCATAGAATGTACAATAGAACAAGTAAACAATGAGCTCTGAGTGACAATGATGTGTCAATGTAACTTCATCAGTTGTAACCAAAGTACCACTCTGGTGGAGGATTTTGACTCTCGGAGAGGCTATGTGTGTGTGAGGCAAGGATATAAGGAGAAATCTCTGTACCTTTCATACAATACTGCTGTGAAACTAAAACTTCTCTTAAAAATAAAATATATTTTTAAATAAATAGGTAACAGAAATAGAGAGGTGACAGATAGATAGATAGACAGATATATAGATAGATAAAGTTTATTTTTTAAAACAAAAGACAGGTTTATTGGAGAATTTTACCAAACATTTAAAGGAAAATTAATACTAATTCTATATAGGCATACTTTGTTTTATTGAACTTCATCTAATTGCGCTTTGCAGATATTGTGTTTTACACAAACTGAAGGTTTGTGGCAACCCTGCATCAAGCAAATCTATTAGCCCTATTTTTACAATAGCATTTATTTATTTTGTGTCTCTGTCACATTTTGGTAATTCTCACAATATTTCAAGGTTTTAGATTATTATTATATCTGTTATGGTGATCTGTGATCTGTAATCTGTTACAATTGTAATTGTTTTGAGTCTCCACAAACCATGCCCATATGAGACATTGAACTTAATCAATAAAAGTGGGTGTATGTTCTGACTGCTCCACTGACAGGCCATTCCCCCGTTTTCTCTCTTCTTGAGTCCCTGAGACACAACAATACTGAAATAAGGCCAATTAATAACCCTACAATGGCCTCTAAATATTCAAATGAAAGGAAGTCACACGTCTCTCACTTTAAATCAAAAGGTCAAAATAATTAAGCTTAATAACGAAGGCACATTGAAAGTCAAGACAGGCCAAAAGCTAAGCCTCTTGTACCAAACAATTACTTGTATAGGAAAATGAAAAGTTCTTGAAGGAAATTAAAAGTACTACTCCAGTAAACACACAAATGATATGAAAGCAAAACAGCCTTACTGCTGATGTGGAGAAGGTTATAGTGGTCTGCATAGAAAACTCAAACAGCTGTAATACAACATTCCTTCAAGCCAAAGCCTAATCCAGAGCAGGTTCCTCTCTTCGATTTTATGAGGCTGAGAGAAGTGAGGAAGCTGCAGAAGATAAGTTTGAAGTTAGCAGAGGTTGGTTCATGAGGTTTAAGGAAAGAAGCCGTCTCCATAACATGAAGTGCAGGTGAAGTAGCAAGTGTTGATGGAGAAGCTGCAGCAGGTTATCCAGAAGATCTAGCCAAGAGAATTCATGAAGGTGGCTAGACTAAACAACAGATTCTCAGCCTAGAAGAAACAGCCATATATTGGGAAAAGATGCCATCTACAATGTCATAGCTAGAAAGGGGAAGTCAATGCCTGGCTCCAAAGCTACAAATGAGAGACTGACTCTTAATCAGGGACTAATGAAGCTGGTTACTTTATGTTGAACCCAATGCTCATTTATCATTATGAAAATCTTAGGGCCCTTAGGATTGTGCTAAATCAACTCTGCCTGTGCTCTATAAATGAAACAATAAAGCACAAATGATGCACAGCTGTTACAACATGGTTTGCTGACTACTTTAAGCCCACTGTTGATACTCACCACTCAGAACAAAATAATTCTTTCAGAATATCACTGCTTATTGACAATGCACCTGATCGCCCAAGAGCTCTGATGGAGATGTACGAGATCAATGTTGTTTTCATGCCTGCTAACAGCATCTATTCTGCATCCCATGGATCAAGGATCATTTCAACTTTCAAGTCTTATTATTTGAAAATGCACATTTTATAAGGCTATAACTCATAGATAGTGATTCTTCTGATGAATCTGGGCAACATTCATTGAAAACCTTCTGGGAAGGATTCGCCATCATAGATGCCAGTAAGAACATCCATGATCCACAGAAAGATCAACATTAACAGAAGTTTGAAAGAAGTTGATTCCATCCCTCCTGGATGATGTTGAGGGATTCCAGACTTAAATGAAGGAAGTAACTGCAGATGTGGTGGAAATAGCAAGAGAACTAGAATTAGAAGTGGATCCTGAAGATGTGAGTGAACTGCCACAATCTCATGATAAAACTTTAACAAATGAGGAGTTGCTTCTTACAGATGAGCAGAGGAAGTGGTTTCTTGAGATGGATCTACTCCTAATGAAGAAGATGCTGTGAAGATTATTGAAATGACCACAGTGAATTTAGAATATTACACAAACTTAGTTGATAAAGCAGCAGCAGGTTTTGATAGGATTGACTCCGATTTTGAAAGAAGCCCTACTGTGTAAAATGCTATCAAACTGCATTGCATTGCTACAGAGAAATTATTCATGAAAGGAAGAGTCAATTGATGCAGCAAACTTCATTGTTGTCTTATTTTAAGAAATAAGAAACATAATGGGGAGTAATAAAATCAAGTCCAAGAACACTACATACAACATGATACGCTCTTTTTAAATTTAAAAACAGCTAATAAAAGGATGTGAAGGGTATTATGCTGATGGTCTGTCAGACAGAGAAAGACAGATGCAATGAGATTTTGCTTTATGTGGAATCTAAAGAACTAAATAAACAAAACAAAAGCAAATTCATAAGTACAGAGAACATCTTGATGGTTGCCAAATGAGAGGGGTGTGTGAGGGTGAAAAAGTGGAAAGACTTAAGAAGTACAAATTGGTTGTCACAAAGTAGTCATGGGGATATATGTTATAGTCAATAGTATTGTAATAACTATGTATGGTGTCAGATGGGTATTAGATGCAGAGTGATAGATGGGAGGAGAGTTGGGGGACAGGGTGAAAAGGTGAAGGGATTAAGAAGTATAAATTGGCAGTTACAAAATAGTCATGGAGATGTAAAATAAAGATAGGGAATATAGTCAATAATATGGTAATAACTATGTATAGTGCCAGGTGGGTACTAGACTAAAGAGAGGGATCACTTCTTACATTATATAAACGTCTAACCACTATGCAGTGCACCTGAAATTAATATAAAATAATGTTAAATGTAACTGTAATTGAAAAACTAAATATTGGGGGGGAAATGGGAAGGGAAAAAATGGTTCAGATTTCCAGGTATAAATAAATCAGTCAGTCATGGGGATGTACGTACAGCATAGGAAACGTAGTCAATAATATTGTGACAGCATGATATGATGTAAAACAGTTGCTGGACTTATCATGGTGATTGTTTCTTTAGGTACATAAATGCTGAACAACTATGGCATACACCTGAAACTGATACAATGTTGTATGTTAGCTATAGTTTTAATAAAAAAATTTTTAAATAATAAAAAGCTAAGAAAAAACAAAGTGTTTTATGTACATATGATCATATATGATATATATGTATTCATATACATATGGAATTGCTTTTTAAAGACAGGGAAATGATATACACAAGATTTAGGATAGCTAGTACCTTTGAGGGAAACAGGTAAATGAAGGTAAGAGGACCCGGGGGGAGGGAGGAGAGAACCGCATATGTAGATGTAATTATTATTGTTTAATTCTTGAGTCAGATGGTAAGTTTTAAAAAATTGTTTAATATTTTTAAAGGGATTTTAAAAATATAAACTATTAGATATAAACCAGAAGAAATTCAGTAATGCAATTTTAATACTACACACACACAAAAAAATGTGTGAAGTAAAAAACATCCTATCAGATAAATAAAAGTGTTACATATTGGTGTTAGGGAAAAGGGACCGAAAAGATATAATGATCATGAACACATATGTACTTAATAATGTAGGCTTAAAAATACTTGGAACAATAAGTCACAGAACAATAAAATTAATCTTCTAGAAATTTTTAAGTCACCATTTTCAGAAATAAATAGCCTAAGTAAAAAAATAACAATAATAATACAGACTATTTCAAATCAAACTAAAAATATGTTACTAAATATAAATGCAAAATTGTACAACCCATGCCAAACTGTGAATTTTGGGCTTTGCAGAGCTTCCTTTTTTTTCTTTTCATACATTTTAACATTGAGCCTTGAAAAACTAGACTCTTTTAATTCTGGTTAAAAGACTTTGCAAGATAAGGAGCAAATACAGGGGTGCCAAAAGCACGTATACACATTTTTATGAGATGTTATCTATATATTACTTTTCAAAGTTGAATTGAATTAAAATAGCAATGTGTAGTATGATGTTTGTTCAAAAGCTGGCATTAATCAAACAGATACATGCATCATCATGTGTCAGGCAGGACAGTAAAAGAAAGTGGTGGAAGCATCGTTGTTTTTTGAGGAGTGCAAGACCATTTTGAAGTGGAATTTTAAATTCGAGAACATTGTTTGAGTTTCCCCTGTGTTCTACTGACATGACACCCCTTGACTTCTACCTATGGGGGACCTTAAGGGATGTGGTGTACCAATGAAAACCAGCTACACTGGCAGTACTTGAGAAAGAAATCGAAATGGCATGCGTAGCGATACAAATAGACACTTTGGCTAATGTTGCTCAAAGCAGTAGTTCGCAGTAATCAGAAGTGTCTGGATGCTGATGGTAACCACATTGAGCACCTCTTGTAATTGCAGAAGTCAAATGTGACTTGTATTCATTTTTTGTTATTGGTATATATAGAGTATTACAATTTTAATACAGTATTTTTTCTTTCTTAAAACGTGTATACACTTTTTTAGGAACCTTTGTATGTGCGCTTCCCCTGAAGCTGCCAGAAAAGCACGGAACATTTTGCATCATAAAACTGACCTGATGAGGTTAATTCTAACAAAATTTATAAGACATCCAGGGAATTCTCTGGTGGTGTAGTGGCTTAATGCTCCGGTGCTATCAGTGCTGCGGCCTGGGTTCAATTCCCATCCAGAGAGCTCCCACATACAAAAAAAAAAAAAAAAAAAAAAAAAAAAAAAAAAAAAAAAAGGCAAAAAAAAAAAAGACATCCAGACTTAAGAGACTGTGATATCCTAGGGAAATAGTTCCTCATCTCTAAGAGGCTTATAATGCTGATTGATTATTATGTAATGTGTTGTCGTGGTGATAATATTTAAAATGGCATCTTAAAGATATAAATACTTGTTGACTTTTTATGTTAAGCCAGAAAGAGATCATGGGCAGTTAACATGCCTAGAAAAAAATGGGTAAAATGACTTTTTAAATTCCATTTTAGTGAGTACACAATACAACACACAGAAGATGTATTGTAGAATTGTACACCTAAAACCTAAATATAATTTTACTAACCAATGTCATCCCAATAAATTTAATTTTAAAAATTCAAAAATAAAAATATAAAAAACAACAATTCCATTTAACACAGAGTTTGATTGAAGTCCTTGTCTTATTTTTAAAAATGAATAACACTTGGGTTAAACAAAAATAATGGGAGAAATTATAAGCTACTCAGAACTGAATGACAACCAAAGTACTATAAAATATGTACCCCAATGTTCATCGCAGCGCTGTTCACAGTGGCCAAAACATGGAAACAACCAAAGGTCCCTGTGACAGATAACTGGATAAAGAAGCTGTGGTACATTTACACAATGGAATATTACTCAACTGTAAGAAAAGATGAAATATTGCCTTTTGCAACAAAATGGATGGACCTGGAGATCATCATGCTAAGTGAAATAAGCCAGACAGAAAAAAAAAAGAACTGCATGATTTCACTCATATGCGGAATATAAAACTGAAAGCAACAAAGAAAAAAGAAATGAACAAACAAATAACCCATGGACATAATCAATAGTTTAATGTTTATTTGGGGACGAGTGGGTCAGGGAGGGGAGAAAGGGGAGGGGGTGGGAGAGGAGGGGGGAAGCTAAATATAAGGTGATGGAAAGAGAAGTCACATTAGGTGGTGAACTTATTACACAACAAGTTGACAATGCACTGTAGAATTGTATGCCTGAAACCTATGTAATCCTTGCTAACAGGTGTCACAATAAAAATAAATTAAAAATTTAAAAAAGAGAGAGAGAGAGGACTCTAATCTAGCTTGGACAGGTATATCCATTTTGCTTAAAGGGTGGTCATCCCATTTCAAACTATTTTCCCTCATGGTAATTTAAGTTTTAGTTAACTGCGTTATTAAAAGAATTCTTTTGGGGAAAAAAAAGAACACATTTTGAATAACACCTTTTTAAAGTTTTCCAGCTTATCCCTGATGCTCCCACGTCTGTCTGTCCTAGAGAAAAATCAAAGCGTACCTGCTCTCCAGAATACCCTCTTTGAGTTGGCTATTAGTATCTGTAGGCTCTACATGGATCACACTTAATACATATTTATGCAGCAAACAGAACTTGAGGAAGTGTGACAAGTTACATAAGCAGCATGATAGTCTGAAAAATCCCCCTGCTTTCCCGTGGCAGTAATACTAAGGTAATAAATACTAACACGATGGGTTTAAAATAAAGTGCAAAGATTTCTCCATTTGTAGGTGAAGGTTTATTTCTCTGCTCACTGATGCAGCAAAAAGTTCACTGCTGAAAGGAGATGGCCTTGTCACCTGTGAGGATTATGCCTTTTGTCCCCTTCTTGCTTCACCGAAGTGAAAGGGGTGGGAATTACCTTCAAATCTTGTGACTTTAAATTCTTTAGGCTTGGAATTCTCCCTTTTGCTAAAAGATACTCTCATTTTGTCAGGTTTTTTTTTCTCTCTCTCTCCCTCCTCCCCTTCCTTCTTCTTTTGTAAATTAAAAGGTGAACATACATAATGCTTACTATATATCAAAGTTCCAAGCACTTTGTGAATATTAACTCATTTAATCCTTGTAACATCTCTGTAAGGTAGGTGCTTAATGCTGCCATTTTATAGATGAGGAAACTGAGGCATAAAGAAGTTACATGGCCAGGATTCAAAATACATAGGCTGCCTCCAGAGGCTGGACTATTAACAGGCTATTCCAACTCTCATGGTTAAGGCCTGCTAATAACTATGTGAGAGCAAAAGGTCTTTAAATAAAAAATACATTGTTAATGTTTATTATGAAAAATATCAAATATATACAGAAGTAGAGAAAATAGTATAATGAACTTCCCTTATACCCATACTCAGCTTTAATAATTATCAAATCATGTCCAATCTTATTTCATCTGGATTCTAGACCCTTAGTTCCCAATAATGGATTATTTTGAAGCAAATTCCAGGCATGATATCATTCCACCTGGAGGCATTATATCATTCCATCCTGAAACATTTCTTGAATGCAGTGCTAGCAGATCTTTTTTAATGACAACTTTATTGAGATATAACTCACATGCCACAAAATTCACCCATTTTAAGTGTATGATTCAATGGATTTGAATATAGTTGTATTTGCATGTTTGCACAATTATTACCACGATCAATTTTAGAACATTTTTATCATCCCAGAAAGAAACCTCATAATCATTAACAGTCATTGCCCATCTTCCCTTCTCCCCAGGCCCTAGCAATCACCAATCTATTTTCTGTCTCTGTGGGTTTTTTTAATTTCTATTTTATATAAACGGAATCTCCTAACATATGGTTGTGTGTGACTGATTTCTTTTATTTAGTATATTGTTTCAAGGTTCATCCAAGTTGTAGCATGTTTTAGTACTTCATTCCTTTCTATAGCTGCATAATATTCCATCATATGTCTATACCAATTTTGTTTATCTATTCATTAGTTGATAGACATTCAGGCTGTTTTCACTTTTTGGCTAATGTGAGTAATGCTGCTATCATGTTCAAGATTTTGTGTGGACATATGTTTTTATTTCTCCTATTTACCTAGGAGTATAATCGCTAGCTAGTATGGTAACTCCAGGTATAACTTTTCCAGGAACTGCCAGTTTTCCGAAGCAGTGGCACCGTATTGTGTTCCTACCATCAATGTACAAGGATTCCAATTTCCTCACACCCTCACCAACAGTGATTATCTGCCTTTTTTATTACAGCCATCCTAGTGAGTGTGAAGTGGTATCTCATTGTGGCTTTGCTTCTCATTCCCTGGTGGCTAATGATACTGAGACTCTTTTTATGTGACTAGCAGATTTAAACGAGCAGACTCTCTCACTTTAGGATTCTCTTTAAAATACCTCTTTTAATTATAAAATCTTTGTTCTTTCTCCTTCTACCAACAGAACGTTCATCTACTTTGGTACCCTGTTCTCTGCTTCTTTTATCCCTGTTCCCAATACTTTCCAACTATTCCAAACTCAGTGTCTAGCCAGAGACCCCACAAAGAGCTATTTTTTCTATAGTAGTCCCTCCATGTTTTATTTTCTTCATAGCATTTATCACAGAAATAATCTTTGTGTGTTTATTTCTACCTTCCATTAAATTATAAGCCAGTGTCTATTTGTTTATCACTGTATCCCCAGTGCCTAGATGAGACACAGGAGAAATTCAGTATATATTTGGTGATTGAATGTACAGTTCTCAGATTACATAGTTCTTATTTGATTTAGTTATGCTACATTGTACATTAACCTTTCATAGCTCTTTAAAATAAGTTGCATTTTCTAAGGATGGTCTCTGAAATACAAAAAAGTAAAATACATCACTCTTACCACAGCATGTTTAAAATAAAGAGATATCAGGAACACTCTAAGTGCTTAATATCTATAAATTAAAATATTGTGCAAGACATTTAAATGATGTTTACAGAGAGACTGTACTATGAGAAGGATATGTTTGCTCCATTATATATGAAAGAAGAGCAGGAAACAAATATATTTTACATTATGATTACAAATAGGGTTTTGTTTGCTGTTGTTTTTTTAAATGCTTAGAGGAGAGATTGTGAGAAAATAAACCAAAATGCTCACAGAGCTGTCTTTGGGTGACACTGTTGTTCTCTATTTCTTCTTTCTACTTCTCCACATTTTCTGTCATGTAGTTACAATGAGAAGATGGTTGAGTTGAGAGCCCTCTGAAGGCTTCATAAATCTGGCAATCAATGCTGACTGAGGATGTCAGCCAGAACACCTATGTGTGGACTCTCTGTATGATTTGGGCTTTCTAATAGCATGATGGTGAGGATCCAAGAGCTAGCATCCCAATATACTCCATGCAACAAGCCTATCACCTTCATGACCTAGTCTAGGAAACGTCATTTCAATCATAGTCACCAGCCATGCACATTCAAAGGGAGAAAGAGCAGGTCCCACCTCTAACGGAAGGAGTGTCAATGTCACATTGGAAAATAAGCATATGGAATAGACATCTAGTTACAGCCATCTTAAAAATTTCAACCTGCCACACTCTGGATCCCCCTTGGTTGCACACTTTTTTCTCTGGCTCTGATCAGTTTCCAATTATCAGCAAACCAAACAGTGCTTTTCTGCTTAGAACTATCATTTGCCTGGTCCTCCTTAGCTTGAAAATTCCCCAGGGCACCAAAATTTACATCATGCCAACACCCATGCTGCCTGCTCCCAGACTTCTTCCTCTCCTCTAACCCTCACCATTTCGACTCCCTCTTCTCTTGCCCCTAAATGTATAAGGATATAACATTAGCAGGTAACACTAGTCGTATACTCTTAAAAATATTCCACCTTTATACATCTGACCCAAGGAATACAAATAGGCAGATGTGAAATATGATGGTAATAGCTATGCTTAATTCAAATTTAAAACTAGTCAATGACTATGCATTTTTGATGTTAGTTTGTGTCATTATTACATAATGGGCAACAAAACTCCTCAATGTCAGTATCCTGGAAAAGCTCTTACTTTTAAGTATCAGGTAGAAAAAGAAAACCATCCTGTCACCAGTAACACTGTGGCACCCTCTGCTGTTAGAAAACAAAGTTTAAAGTTATCCTGGGTTCATTTTCCCTGCAAGATTCTCCAGCATCTGTATACCACAGGTTGCCAATCATGCAAAAGCACAAATCTGAGAGGGCAGGAAAGTTATGGGGCTTAAGTCGGGCGACATATTGAAAGGAAAAGAACATCCAATCAGTGTGTGTGGCTGAATGCTAGTAAGTAGGAAAGGGAAAGGGGAGGTAGGTGGAGAATCTCAAGAGGTAGCAGATATGAGACATAATACAGCTACCTTTGTCTAAACCAGCGGTTCTCAACCTGTGGGTCGCGATCCCTTTGGGAGTCGAATGACCCTTTCACAGGGGTCGCCTAAGACCATCGGAAAACACATCAGATATTTACATGACGATTCATAACAGTAGCAACATGACAGTGATGAAGTAGCAACGAAAATAATTCTATGGGGGTCACCACAACATGAGGAACTGTATTAAAGGGTCGCGGCATTAGGAAGGTGGAGAACCATTGGTCTAAACCCTTTACACAATTAAGTTTAATCTTCACAAATAAACCGTGAAACACAGAAAGGTTAAATAAGTTGCCTAAGGTCATGTAGCAAGTAAATGGCAGAGTCAAGATACAAAGCCCAGAGATCTGTCTCCAGAGCCCATGTCCTTAACCACTCTACTGCCTAATACATAACTATGACTGTTAATGGGGGGAGGGAATCTTCGCTACATGTAAGAATTATTATTATGTATTATTGCTCTTACCTAAAAGAAAACTGAATGCCAGAAAAATTACTTATCCCATACTAAGCAGAGAATAATTTACATCCCCCATCCACAATTAAACCATTGTGAAGTTTAGAAGATTCTTTCCCTTCTAAATTTAGGAATAAACTTGTTCTCTTGAAAACTAACACTCTATTACAATGACCCCAAAAGTAATGTCCCTCATCACAACCTCACTAACATCCATCAGCTGCCTTTACAAAGAGAATGGATTCCCCCTATAATAAGCTCAAGGCCTACATGACCAGACTGATTCATCCACCAGCCAACTAGTCAGCTAAGCAGTCACTCAGACATTCCACAGCAGAGGCTGGTTCATCTGCCAAGTGAAACCTGTGTGAGGAGAGGGGAGCACAAAGCCTTTCCACATAAAGGACAGAACAACTCGCTTCTGTCCTTCTTAGTGGAAAAATGAGTCAAACAGGTCTGGGCCAGGAGGAGAGGGACGTCCCAGGGATTGGAGAGCCCCGGGCTTGGGCTGAATGGTATGGTGCTAGAAGATCTTCATGGTCTGTGAGGTCTTCTGGGCAGAGCAAGGAGCAAGGCCCAATCCACTTGAGGGTGTTTGTCCCAGGGCAGACTCCCAACCCCTCCTCAATCAGAACCCAGATGGAAATGGTAGGACCCAGACTGTTCCAGCCACTGGAGATTTGGAGACATTGGTATAGTTCACGAGGAGCACACACTGCAGATCATTTCAGTGTTGCAAATAGGAAGGGTCTGAACCTTAATGCCTACTAAGGGCTTACTATGCATCAGGCACTATCCTTAATGCTTTCACACTTTATCTTATTTAAACCTCACACCACAAACCCCATGAGGCTGTTACTACTATCCCTATTTCACAGTGTAAAATGTCTGGGAAGTTAAGAACTGACCCAAGGTCACACACTAGTACACATTGGATGGACAGAATTTAAACTTCCGTGTTTCCAATGTGCAAGCCATATTTATTTTATCAAGCTGCTCATTCCACAAAGAATTCATGACATTAAGAAAGTTAGGCAAACAGAGTTTCTGGCCCCTTGCCTAAAATTTTATACTAGCCTAGGAGCCCAAATGTTTGGATATACAAATATACAGTGAATATAGGGAAGTATAGCTTGGAGAATATTTATTCCTTCTATTTATTCCTTCATATTTTCCATTCTTCTCCCATGTTCCTCACGTCTCCCTTCTCCCAACCCAGTCACCTCTTGTGTGTCTTAGGTGGTAGGTGATTATCCAAGAGAACAACCATATTTATTCCAGCCCCCCACACATGTATATACAAGTACACAAGAGTCTCAGAGGATATAATGGTGCAGAAAATAAAGAAAAACTCTTCCTCTGCAGGCCTTCATAGAAAGGTTGGGTGAGTAAATTGAACTTCACTGGAATTCAGTTTGATCAAGCAAAACCAGAGTGGGTTGGACTCTACGGTGTCCCTGCGCTAAAGTCCATGATTCCATTATTTAAACAAATCTGTTAATCTTCACAGTGAAGTAGCCCCAAAGAAATACATCAACTCACAATGAAAAAGGCCGAAAGAAAGAGATTAGGTCTAACCAATACTCTTTGCCTAGGACATCAACTTAATTTGACTGAGGAAGGAAAACACGCACCAATTACACCAACCAGCACTGCTTCACCCTCAAGTGACAGAGTGTAAGGTGTTGTGCCACACAGCACACACACACACACACACACACACACATCCCTGCAGGTCAGGCCAACTTTAGAGTCCATACCAGGAAGAGGTTATTTATCTCATCCTCTGCAAATTATTCGGTCCACCAGATTCAGATTACCTTCCCCTCAAAGAATGCCAGGCCAATATAGTTGTCTCAAGGTCTTTGAAACAGAGATTTCTCCACATTCTGCCTCAGCTAATCAATTCTACCCCCTCTAGAAGTACAGTTAACTGTACAGTTAACAATGAGGGCTTGAACTGTGCAGGACTACTTACTTATAAGAGGGTTTTCTCCAGGGACCAGCATTATTCAAGGATCAAGTGGCAGTTGGAAATCCATGCATGAGAAGGGCCAACTTAAGTTATATGTGGATTTCCTGCATAGGCGATCCATGCCCATCATTGTTCAAGGATCAAGTGCATTAGGAAGAAAGCCTCCATCCTGTCCTCCATTATCCCCGCCCCTCATCAGAGGTGTTATGTGACAGTGATGAGATTTGGGGGGAAAACCATTGCACATGTGTGGCCTGAGCCCTTTCTAGGCTCTAGCCTTGTCTCCCTGCAGCTGCAGTGTTTAGGGCTCACTGATCCCTTCCCCAGGATAGTGGAGGGAGGCCTGTACCCAGTGACTATACAAGTAAATTCAACTTAGAATAAGAAAAAGCAAACTAAAGTTGGCCTTGGTTCCAAATCACAATCTCCTTTCCCCATTAGCAGCAATATCTAACTCGCAGATTTACTTTTCAATGGATTCATAACTTGATTCAGAACTCTGGAGGAATATAACACTTTAAAATTTGAAGAGCAAGCACAGATCATACTAAGTTCCATAGCAGGCACAAGTTGATCTAAAGGAAATTAGAACTCAACAAGGGAGGTTAACTTCACACATACATGATCTATGCAGACTGGATCAAATGCCAATCAGAGGTTTCAACCAAATGCTGTGGTGATGCCAAGTGGGAGGTTGGGGGAGCTGGTAGGTAACAACAGTCCAGGCCAGTCACGGCTGGGTTTCCAAAAGATATCTTCTGATGTTGTGACTGGGCCTCAGGAGAAGACCCAGAACTGTTTTTTCAGAGTTCTCCAGGTTCTGGCAGGCTTAGCTCATCAGAGTGCAGGCACAGGAGGATGCGGACGCAAAGACCAAGCCCCACCCAAGGCCACTCTACTGGCAATGGTTGGAATTGCAGCAGCCTCTGCGCAGGCTAAAAGGTTGTTTACCGCACTCACTTAAGCAATTTTGAATTCTGACTCTAAGAAAAAAACATATGCAAGATGAGGAAAAGGACAAAGAGTGAAAATGGGACAAAACAGTTAGAAGCAGATGTGTAATTAAGGAAAGTTTCACTCCAATTTAAATATAATCTGTTGTTCTACTCTGGGGAAAAAGTGCAACCAGCCTGATGCTTTGATCTTGACCAGAGGTTAACAAGAGCAGATGCTTGGCATGCCAAAGCAACAAAGTCTGTGCAAGGACAATATTTAATCAACTGGGGAATGGCAGGCATTACACCAGGGATGCTGTGTATCCCATATCAGAGTGGGCCTGTTAATTGACATCCATAGGAATTTAAACGGCTTATTCTAAAATAGAGAACACATAAGTCACAGGCTTACACAGCTCCCAAAGACCATACTTTTTTGTTGGTCTCTGTGTGGCAGAAACCAAAAAGTTGTCAGGAAAAGGCTGTTTCTAAGGATTCCTTAACTTATTGAACCACCTCAACTACTGTTAGAAATGAGCAAAAGTGCTCCTATAGGACTGTCCCCATCCACCTCTCCCAGGAACAACTTGAGATCACTTACTGTCTTACTCATTTTTTTAATAACCAAGTTCTGGATACTGTGCTTGGCACATAACTGGTGCAAAATAAAATTTGTTAAATGGGTAAGTAAATACATGAACCTATCAACTGGATTCCAGCATGACTTCATTGATTCCTGTCTTCTGGGGGTCTTTTCAAGAAATTTTGGCACATATATGAGGGTGGTCCAGAAAGTATCCAGCAATGTAATAAGAAAAATAGAGGCATTTGTGGCTGGACTTTTTTCTGGACAGTCCTTTTATGTACAGATTCTTAAATACAGCAAAAACTTGGGAATAAGTTATTTTTTAATCCCACTAGAAATTCAACAAATTCTCATGAGCAAGGTATTACAAAATGAAAATTCCATCACTGCCCTCAAAAAGTAATGGGCCCATTCTCTCACCCCTCAACCCTCCAGGGTAAGGGTACTTCCACAGCCCACATTCTTGCCTCCACCTTAGCACCCATCAGTTAACTCTTGTGTCTGTCTTCCACAAGTCAACTGCTAGAGGGCTTTAAGTAATTTTATTTGTACCCCACCATCACCCTGCTTTGTCAATGGGAAGCTTTATATATACATTTTCATATATAATACAATGTTGAAAGGAGAGGAAAGGCAAAACTGAACCACAATAAAAGCAATGCTAAGTCCCTTGAAAGTGATGCAAAGTGATGCAGTGCAGAAGAGGAAGAGGTTACAAAAGAATTTTATATATTAATTAGCGTTCATGGAGAAGGTAAACTTTGAACTGGACCAGGCCTATGACATTTTCCTAAAAATGATTATTTTATGAGAAAACCATGTATACAAAAGGAAGGAGCAAAAATTCAGAGGAGGTGTGTTTAAGAAGTACATGTAAATGGATAATGAAAAATAAAACTGAAAACATAAATTGGAACAATACTGTAAAGACTTCAAAGTGAGGAATCTGGGCTAAATACACAGTTGGGAAAATGTACTTTATTTTGAAAAAAATTGTAACAAGTCTAGTAAACTATAGAAAAGCAATCTAGCAGAATGGATGTGAAGGGAAACAGAGAGTAAAATCAGATGTAAGACATCAAGTAGCTACAAGACTATTATGGAAATGAAAAAGGATGTGTAAGAACAAACAAAAAAAAGGAGACCTGGAGGATCCAAGATGGAAGTGTAGGTAAACACTGTACCTGCTTCATTCAGTGAACGCATTAAAATTACAAGTAAATTAAAGAACAACCAACCTGGAGAATCATCTTAACTAGCTGAACAGAAGTTCTATAACTAAAGATATTATACAAAGAAATCAATGTTGAGACTGGTAGGACAGGCAGAGACAGAAAATGGGCTGGCCTCAAAACTCTGTAGCAATTGGGAATCAGGAAGGATATCTCAGCTGCAAAGGTTACCCACAGAGGAGCAAGGGACCCCAGTCCCACACCAGGCTACCCAGCCCTGAGTTCTGGTGCTGGGAAGACCCCAAAACATCTGGCTGTGAAAAAAAACAGGGATTCTGATCATCCAGGTGGGACGGAAGGTTGCAGGGAACTCAGACATCTTTAAATGCCTGTACAGATTCAGCAACTGGAGGGCACTCACCCTGGGCTCTGGCAGAAAGATGATGACTCAGTGGGCATTGGAAGCATATGGGAGGCAGACTGAGGTGTGTGGCTTTGGGGAGAAGGCTGGAGGACAGTCGCCACTTTTCCTTAATGGAGTCCTCATCCCCAGCAGCTGACAGGCAGGCGCCATCTTTGGTGTGTTGTGCCCATGGCCAAATCTGAACCTGATTGGTCTAATGAGCTCTGCTTGCTCCACCCTGCTGACTCACTGGGACCCTGCCCTACCCAACTCCCCAATGCCAGAGGCACTCTCTTCAGTGAGCAGCCAGCCCTACCCACATTGCAATCTTTCTTGGAAAACTATCAAAGTTTGCAGGCCTCCAGGAGGGCAGCAACTGGCCTCAGTGTGCTTCGAGACTTTTGCTGAGAAGCTCCAGGCACAGCACTAGCACCAAACCAGAATCTACAGGAACACTCAGTGCAGGTGACAAGAGAGAGTGTGCCAGGGTCCCACAGGGCACCTCCCACATAAGGCTATCTAGCGATACAGGGAGACATATCAGATCTCACCAACACATAGAAACAAACACAGAGAGGCAACCAAAATAAGGAAACAAAAAAATATATCCCAAAAGAAAGAACAAAAAACCCCAGAAAAAGAATGAAATGAGGTGGAAGCAAACAACATATTGGATACAGAATTTAAAACAATGGTTATAAGGACACTCTAAAAACTTAGTGAAAACTCCCATTAAAAAATGACAAGCACAAAGAAGGATATAGATACCATAAAAAAAGAACCAGGCAAAAATAAAAAATTCCATAACTGAAAAGAAGAATGCAATAAAAAGAATCACAAGTAGACTAGATAAATCAGAGGACTGAATCAGTGATTTGGAAGACAAGGTAGCAGAAAACATCCAATCAAAACAGCAAAAAGGAAAAGAATCCAAAAAATTATAATAGTTTAGAGATTTCTGATACATCAAGGGTAACATTCACATCACAGGGGTACCAGAAGACAGCAAGGGATTGAGAACCCATCTGAAGAAATGATTGAAAACTCCCCTAAACTGGAGAAGGAAACAGACATACAAGCCCAGGAAGGAAAGTCCCAAGCAAGATGAACCAAACAGGCCCACACCAACACACATTATAATTGAAATGGCGAAGTCAAAGACAGACAGAGAATCCTAAAAGCAGCATGAGAAAAGCAACTAGTTACTTATAAGGGAGCGCTCATAAAACTGTCAGCTGATTTCTCAACAAAAATTTTGCAGGCCAGAAAGGACTGACAGAAAACATTCAACATGATGAAAAGCAAGGACCTACAACCAAAATTACTCTAGCCAGCAAGGCTATCATTCAAAATCAAAGGACAGATATATAAAGAGCTTCTCAGACACACACACACACAAAACTAAGGAGTTCATCAACACCAAACCAGTATTACAAGAAATGTTAGAGGAACGTCTTTAAGATGGAAAAAATTAAAAAGGCAAAATTATAAATAAAAAAATGGCAATAGGTACATATCTATCATTAATTACTTTGAATTTAAATGGATTAAAATCTCCAATCAAAGCCAGATAGAAGGGGAGTTGGGAATGTGGGTAAAAAATGGGAAGGGATTAAGTAGTACAAATTGGTTATTACAAAGTGGTTATGGGGATGTAGAGTATAGCATAAGGAATATAGTCAATAATATTGTAATTATTATGTATGATCTCAGATGCATATTAAATTCGTTGGAATGATACTTGGGAGGGGCTGGGGATAGGGTGAAAAGGTAAAGAGATTAAGAAGTACAAATTGGTAGTTACAAAATAGTCATGGGGATATAAAGCATAGGGAATGATATGGTAATAACTATGTATAGTGCCAGATGGGTATTTGTCTAGTCAGAGGAATCACTTCTTAAATTATATAAATGTCTAACGACTAGCTGTATCCCTAAAGTTAATATAAAATAATATTCAATGTAAGAAAAAAAAAGAGGTGGTACATTTACACAATGGACTATTACTCAGCCATTAAAAATGAAATGTTGCAATCTGTAACAACCTGGTTGGACCTAGAGGGTATGGTGCCAAGTGTCCTAAGTCAGGCAGAGGACAACTGTCATGATTCTACTTATATGTGGAATCTAAAGAACAAAACAAATGAACCAACAAAACAGAAACAGACCCATTGGATACAGAGAATATTTTGATGGTTGCCA
Organism: Lyroderma lyra; assembly: GCA_004026885.1. Lineage (NCBI taxonomy): Eukaryota > Metazoa > Chordata > Mammalia > Chiroptera > Megadermatidae > Lyroderma > Lyroderma lyra. The sequence goes on along the minus strand of PVJL010000165.1, from coordinate 524,525 downwards.
GATGGGAGGAGGGTTGGAGGGGTGGATGAAGAGGAGAACAGATGAAGAAATAAAAACTAATAGTTACAAAATAGTCATGAGGATGTCATGTACAGCATGAGGAATACAGTTAATAATATTGTAATAATTATGTATGGTGTCAGATGGGTATCAGATTTATCACAGTGATGACTTTGTAAGTTATATAAATGTCTCATCACTACGTTGTACACCTGAAACTAACACAATATTTTATGTCAATGTAATGAAAAAATTTAAAAATCATAAAAAAAATGGTAGACCTGCCCAAAGATGGCTTATAATCCAAGGGATTACCTGAACAAAGAAAAAATCCACATGAAAATGACAGCAAGAAACAATTTCACTTAGGAGGAAGACTGTGAGTTTTTTACCTTCTTCTTACATATCTCCTACAATATAGTTTTGAATAAGAAAAAGCCAAAAAATTTAAATTTTCCATTTTAAGTTATTACATACTGAATGCTAAGAACTTGTGACTGTGAATGAGACTTGCTGAAGTATTTTAAGCACTGAGTTAGCACGTCATGGAGAAATCCTTAAAGAAACCCAGGGTACTAACGCCTAGACTTCAAGGGCATTTGAAAATTGCTTCAAGCACATGACTGGGTAATATAACCAAGTGATTACATACTAATTCTGCTTCATTTTGTACAAACTTGGATCCTAAATAGAAGATATAAGTAATCAGATTTTGAATTAAAATAAGACATCTAAAAATGGAAGGTGTGTCAAATCAAGGACTACATAATATTTGGCTTAGCTATCAAGGCTGGTTTAGCAAAATAGAAGTTTGTGTCCAAGGCAGTATAGTACAGTGGGTTTGGGGTCAAGGACCTGAAACTGATTCCCAGCTTCAACATTCAGTACCTGTCATTTACTCCTGCAGGTCATTTAAGCTCTGAACCTCAGCTTTCTCATCTGTAAAATGAAGACACCTACCCTACAGAATTTTTGTAATGAATAACACTAATGCATAAGTCTAGCACACAGTAGATTCTCAAAACACAGACCTTTGTTATTGTTCAATATGCACTTGTACTCAAAGATCCAATGACTCTATGATTAAAAGCAATAATATGATTTAAACTAGTTTAACAGGATAACAGAAACAAAAAGTATTACATCTGGAAAACTACTCTTTCCTTATCTGTATACAAAGTGGTAACACCTAACAACGTATCTCATTTCTTCCCTGAATTAAGATCACAACTGCTGCTCTGCCCAGGCCAAATAAACAGATGAAGGGAGATATCACAAGAAGAGAACACAGCAGACAGAAAGCCAAAACAGAACAGAGAAGATCTGGGCCCAAAACAAGAAATCAATATTGCTGCCTTTATCCAGGTAAAGGTATTTAACGAAAGAAGAAACAAATGTACTAGAAATGTTTTGATTTCTAGGACTATCTTCCTTACTCACAGAAGATTCAACTAGCTCAAAGTTATAAATGTAATGGGGCTGAACACAAATTCATAAACTTTCTTAAAACATTACAAAAATTATGCATGGACCTATTTTTTAGTTCATCAGCTATCACTAGTGTTAGTGGATTTTACATGTGGCCCAAGACAATTCTTCTTCCAATGTGGCCCAGGGAAGCCAAAGGATTGGACACTCCTAACCTTTTTATAAACAGGCTAAGTTGGATACTAGGATACTTAAGTTAGGATCATTAAGCACTGTAGAGTACTTTGTTCCTGAATTAAGAGGTATATTTGATTCATTACATGAGTCCAAAAAAGTATTATGAAATCAAGAGATCGTGCCCCTTCTACTCATCCATACCATTTTCAAGCACTTAGCAAAAAAAGACTCCACCCACTTAACAACAAATACAACCACTGAATGCATAGAGAAAAACAAGTAAAAAGTTAGTTAAGTATGAGAAACACTAGAATGTACCACTATAAGGACAGAAACTTTTGTCTACATTGTTCTTTGTTGTCTCTACAGCATCTGGAACCATGGCCAGTAAAAAGCAGTTGCTCACTAAATTTTTACGGACTAAATACAAGAATTATTCTTTGAAAAAATAATTTTGGGCAACCAAAACAAAGTTATTTTCAATGTTGATGGTTTTCTTAAGGCTTGGAAGAACTCTATAATTTTACATTTTTCCCAACTACTCTTACGGAAGAAAACTTCAAAAAAAAAGAAAACAGGATTTCTTATGTGTTATAAGACTACATTGTCTTAACTGAGCCCAAAACAGATAATCTTGGGAAAAAACTTTCTATAAAACAGTTTCAATATAATTTTATTAGCAGTTATTATGTCAAAATTCACATTTACAGGACCCAACTGTCTTAGAAAATTCTAAAGCATATGTAATTACATTTTAACAGTGAGCTAGAATATAATCTCATTATAGCACAGCCCTTAAAAAGTCAAGAATACTGAGAATTAAGTACAGTTCTATTAAGAACCAGAAATGAACTCTGCGTGCATCATGCCACTAAAAGCAAATTTCCATGAAAGTGTAACACACTTTTATGGTGTGAATTTCAGTGGCAAACATCATTAGCTTCCAAACAACTGACACTAAAGGAATTTCCAATCAAAACACAAGCGCAATGTCTTTCATTAAATATAGAGCTATGATAATTTTGTAAAGAGACCCTGAATCCTTAAGTACTTGTAATATGATTTTATGCTGTGACACTAGTACAAAACACAACTCTAATGCATAGATTCTGACACATTATGACAACAGGATACTAAAGATAGCCTTTTTCTATCAGAAAATGCCACATTTTCCAGTGCAGTATAGGCTGGTCATTGCTGATCTAGTGAAATTCTACATCCTCCAGCTTGAGCAGTATTGTAGGATTCACAAATACTACATTTCATGCCTAATATATGGAACTGGACTGTAGATCTTCCATTGCAATCATTGCAGAGAATCTGAAAAGTGAAAAGATGAATTCAAATTAATTATATAAAGTAGCATTGTATGTTCAAAAGAATTCCTCAAAAATCATACTGAAGATGTGAAAAAACATACACACACACACACACACACACACACACACACACACCCATATACGATGGCTGGCTGGAAAGTATCCAGCCATGTAATAAGAAAACTGGAGGCATTTATGCCTGGATTGTTTTCCAGACAGCCCTCATATATATAAAAGCTAAATGTAACGAATAGATTACTGGTTGCCTAGAGCCAGTGATTTAGGGAATGACTTCTAATGGGTATAGCATTTCTTTTTAAAGCGATGAAAATATTCAAAAATTGATGGTAATGATGTTTGTACAACTCCAAGAATATACTAAGCATAACTGAATTAGTAGGAATGAGTTGTATAGTATGTGAACTATATCTCATTAAAGCTGTTATTTTAAAAAATGATCTACATGAAATATAGCACAATGCAGCCTATAATAAAACATTACATGATTATCAATGAGTATTCCAAAAGTGATCATTGACCTTACTAACAATTCAATTATCCACATAAATTATGAAATGCTCCAGTGTGAATAAACAAAAAATAATTTTTATTTGAGTTTGGTTTAAGTGATTCTGATCCTTTTGTGAAGAACTATCTGAACTAAACTGAAGATGTTTAGAAAATTTAGATGTACAAAATTATTAAAACACCAGAAAGCTGTCTAGCTTTCCAATTCATATCTATTAATTCAATATACTATGCTGAGACTAGACAGTAGTGCATCCCAATTAATGCAGAGGAGATGATCATTCTTCATAAGGCAGAAAGAACAGAAATACTTCTCATATTTTAGGTTTCAGGCTAAATAAGACCATATAAAAAAAAGTCTCAGATAAAATAAACAGGGTAATAAACACTAAAAACCAAAGAATAACCTTCAAAAATCAGAAACATGTTTGCTAAAAATAAATTTAAAATAACTAAAAAGAAAATATAATGATAACATCAAACCAGTAATTCACCTACTCAGTTTCATTACTGACTGATTCTGCCAAGCAATGTGTAAATAATTCAGAATAAAGTTTTTGCCTGCCATCTAGTGTTGGGAAGAATTGTACAAAGGTTGTCCTAGAACTTTTTATCCTGGTCTTTTAAGTTCAAAGTAACTAGAATTCAAAGATTATTTTCTCCTTCCTATTAATGATTACATTGGCATCTAAGTGAAAGCAGTATTTTTAGACAGAGTTGTTCAAAAGGGCAAAAATAAAAAGGAACATTAACAAGGAACCTGAAAAGTTGTAAACACTGATTCTACTCACATCCACAGTCATGTTCTGATATTCTGATGGCATAGGAGTCTGTGCTACCTCATCATCCAGCTGCCTCCAGTACCTAGTCATATCTAAAGCAGAGTGCATACATAATGGACATCTGTAGCCTCTGCAAAAGACAGAAAGGTCATTTTCCAAACATTAAACAGAAACTATATCAACTCAGGTATGCAAGAAGATGCATGATAATGGGCAAATTTACCAATCAAGACAGGGCATTAATCTGTATTTCAAGACAATCTGTTACAAACTTTTTATACTATCAAAGTTTTCAATTAAATCCTGCATTATATGGTATTTTTTAAACCTATTTCTTTTTCTCAGTTCTCTAAAATGGAGAGGAATCAGTCCATAGCCTTTTTAGAATATACTTAATATATTTTAAAAACCTATTTAGCTGCTTTTTAGCTAAATAGCATCAATTTCTAAATATATTCAAGCAAAGAGACCATATTCTTTAAAACTTATACAAATATTGCCTTTCTGAAAATCCTGAAAAAGTTTCCTTCTGACTATTATAGTAAAATAAAATTTCTTCTCACCAACTTGCAGGACCACAATACATTTTACACGGTCGCCTCTTTTCTAAGTTTTCTTACTTTAATTTAACATCCTTCACCCATAATAAGGACTCAGGTTTAGACAGTCTAGTTACCAGCTTTCTTTGCAGGGCATTATATAATACTCGGCCAACAAAACAACTTAAAAGAATTTTGAGCAACATGCCTTAGCATTTTTACAAAGCTATTAACTGCCTGTGCAGACTGTGCTCCCTGGAAAGTATACCCAGAAAAATTAGAGGTGTCTTGTCTTAGTTTGCAGGATGAGTGAGATAAAGCATAACAACACCATGGGGACAAAGGTATAGTCCTACATTCCCCAAGAAGCTTTTGCCCATTTTAATACTACTCATCTACCCTACCCACCTGAAGATATCTGTCACACAATATGGTATAAGTAACAGCAATGAGAAAAAAAGGGGGTTGGAGGGAATGCAGATAGTTTATAAATTTTTAAAATCCTAAATACTCACTCTTTCAACATTTCTTCATAACACGTTCTGAAAGAAAACATAACAATTATTTTAGTAACGTAAAAATTATTTCCACTATTTTCAAACATTTTTTAGAAAAGAAACCAAAGTTACCTTACCTATGTAAAAGATGTCCACATGGCAAGACATGAGCAACAACACGAGATGTGTGAATGTCCTGTAAAAGGAAATAAATGTTGGTGCTTGCATGAAGACAATATAAACATACAAGTATTTTAAATTCAACAGAGAATATGTCCAAAGCAAAAAAATATTTTAAGCCTACCTCCAAGCATATGGGGCAATTCTGCCGGGAAACATTTTCAATACACTGTTTAAAAGAGAAACTCAAATTACCAAAAGCTTAACTAGATGGCAGTAACAGATAAAACAGTATTATTAATAATAAAAACTAATAAAGGAAACAATAATACCAGTTTACTAAAGATAATAACATTAATACATGTTTCTTAATATGTTAGACAAGTAACTCACAACTATAACAGGCTTTGCACATTACCTGAAACGATGAAATTGCTCAATACATCTTATAATACATCTTAATTATTCAAATTATCTTTATTTACAGATTAGAAAACTAAGTCAAGATTTACCAAAGATGCACAGATAATATTTGGAACGTTTTTATTTTATACGTGTTTTACTTCAAAGCTAAACTACTTAATGATATTGATGATAACAACAGTTCCTATTACTGCGATTTTACCACATGCCATATGTTAAGCTCATTACCTGCACTAGCTTAACTGATTCTCACAACTCTAAATGAAACAGATGTAATTATTATCTCATTTTACAGATAAGGTACTTGTGGTCTAGAGAAACTAAATAACTTTCAAATTTACATGCCTGTAAGCACTTGAGTAGATGGTAGGACCACTTACTAATACAGACGGTAAAAAATAACTGAGAAACAAAACAAAAATCTAAGAAAATATGTACATAATTTTTGAAAGAACAAGTCTATAAAAAAAATTTAATCTTTTATCTCAAACAAATTCACTAAGCTAATACCATAAGCCACGGCTAAAAACCGTGCGGGTCATCTTTACTCAGTTCTATTCTTTTTGTGTTCTACCTTGTTACCATAACCCATATATTCATTATTCATCTCAATTTCTCTTAACACCTTACTATTTTAGGTCAGTTATTATCGTGTCTATTTTAAAAACACTCATTAGTCTCTCTGTTCTCTAAATTCTTATATTGAATCAGTACTATATATGATAGTTTATTACAATTTTTCTAAATAATGAAAAATTATTTTAAATGTTCAAGGATCATGATATAATTGCTACATCCACATTAAAAATATTTCTAATTATGAAAGAAAATATAAAAATATTTTCTGAATTTTCTTGGATTACTATACTAACAGGTCACACTGCTCTGTATTTCTCCTTTTACTATGCACTTTAAAAGCTATTGTTAAAACCAGTACCAATGATAAAAATCCATAAACCAATTTTGAAGTTTTAGACAGTATACTAATAACAGACACAAGTATTCTTACACACTATAAAGAAAAGGAACTGTACCTCAGCTATTCTGAGGCACATATTTTAGAACATCTATTCCTTAGCACTGCTTAAAAATAAAGAGTGATATACAGGGGCGGGCTGATAAATTTTGCTCCCACTTAAATAGAAAATGGAAGGGGAAAAGATACTTTAATGAAACAAAAAAGATACATACCTACACCATTTATTTTCAAAGTACATAATTATATTTCTAAAAAATCACCAGACACTTCCTCAATCCTGATGAGGCTGATCACAAGCAGTCATAGGCCTTGCACTTCATGGTTTGTCATTCACATCTGCTTACCCCACTTCTTTAAACTGCCTTACCCAGCATCTCACTGCACTCACACCAACACATTCATCACCATAAACAGCTTGAGTTTATCTGTTTCCTTTTTAAAATCTGCTTAGTGGAATTCTTTCCGCTGTTAAGAATTCCATAACAGTAGGCTGTTTGAACAAACCGTCTGAACACTCTTCCATTTTGATGTGCACTGGATGATAAATGTAAGTATCTGTGTGTGCAAGGTCAAGCATGATGGAGGGGAGATACCATGAGACTACACAGAGATAGTTATATCCAGATATGCCTAATGTAACAAAAAAATATTACAGTGGAGCCAAAACTAATCAGTCCACCCTCATAGTAATACTTGGTAATATCTGAAAATTAGCAACAAAATTAGCTTGCACACATTAGGATTTAAGATCATTTTAAAAAACACTGTAATACTTTTAAAATACATGCAAACTGATACCTTGTGCTTTCCTTGCAGATTCATAGCTAGGCATAAGTTGCATTTCAAACAGTGGAAAAAATCTTCCTTTGGACCAATCCTAAAATAACATGTGAAAGAAGATTAGTTTTTACTACAGTGATAACTTGTTCATTATAAGTTTAGTTTCACAGGAAAGAAAATTCAAATTGAAGAAGATGAGGTAAACCCCCACCTCCCCAACATCACTCCCCATAGGTAAACACTGTAATCAGAATGGTATCTACTGTTGGAAGTCCTTTTTTTCTATAAAATTACACTTGTGCACACACAAATCCGCACTTTGGGTTTTATTTATTTTTTAAATTCTTGTATTTATTTATTAAATTTATTGAGGTGACATTGGTCAGTACAATTATATAGGTTTAAAGTATACAATTCCATATCATCTATACACTGTATTGTGTTCACCACACACAGTCAGTCAGTCCATCACCATATATTTGAACTCCTTTACCCTTCTCTACCACCTTGCCACCCCCCAGACCCTCTGGTAACCACTAAACTGTTGTATCTCTGAGTTTTTGCTTGTTTGCTTGTCTTGTTCATTTGTTGCTTTCAGTTTTATATCCCACATGAGTGAAATCACATGGTACTTGACTTTTTCTGAGTTATTTTGCTTAGTATGATAATCTCAAGATCCATCCATGTTGTAGCAAACAGCAATATTTCATCTTTTCTTATAGCCGAGTAATATCTCATTGCATATGTATACTACATCTTCTTCATCCAATTATCTACCAAAAGGGCACTTTGGTTGTTTCCATGTCTTGGCCACTGTGAATAATGTTGCAATGAACATAGGGGCATATATATCTTTACAGATAAATGTTTTCAGATTTTTGGGGTAGATATCCAGAAGAGGAATTGCTGGGTCATATGGTAATTTTTTACATGGATGAATTCTTTCTATATAACCTGTTCTGCAGTTCTTTTGTCACTTAATATATCCTGAAGATTACTCTGTCTGTCTATATAGAACTATGTCATTCCTCTTCATAGTTACATAACATAGTATGAATGTATCAGAATTTTGAAAATATTCTTATTGATAGTAATTTACTGTCTTTAGTTAATTTAATGATATAACATCCTTAGATAGACATCACTTAGCCCACATGTTGATGATGTTTTATAAGATTCCCTAAAAGTGAAACTATGGGGTCAGGAGATATTGTATCATCAGTTGATACTGCCAAATTGACCTCCAAAAAGAGAATACCCATTTATATTCCCACCAACAGTATGTGACACCACCCATGTTCCCCACATCTAGCCAACAGTGGTTACCTATAGGACAGACAAGTAAAAGATGTTAATTTTAATTTGCATTTCTCAGATTGTGAGACAGGGAGTTTAACGTTTATGAACCTTTTGAGTTTCTTCTGTGGATTGTCTGTTCATGTTCTCTGTTCTACTAGGGCAGTTGTCTTTTACTTTAAGGAGCTGTTTATATATCCTCGATATTAATCTTTTTCATTTGTACATGTTACAATTACTTTTCTGGTATACCATCTATCTTGGTTTATATCTTTTGTCATACAGCCATTTTAATTCCTATGTAATAAACAACTATTGATATTTTCCTTTACGGCTTATGCTTCTGTCTCTTATTTAGGAAAGACTTTTGTAACCTATAACCTATTGTCTTACATGCTTCTAATGTTTTTCCTTTCATCCACTTGAAATGTATTATGTAAAAGGTGAGATTGCTACTTATTCCCAAATTTCTATTATCCCCTTCGTTCAAAATAACAAAACATTTAGCTAGGCACAAGGCTGTCTTGATAAAGACACTATTCGCCAACTTCTATGGAGGCTGTGAACAAAAGAGATAAATGAAAATTCTGTGTTATACCCTTAGGAGGAAAGGGTGTACTTGACCTTTACCTAATTGCCCCCTTCCCATCAACCAGAATGTGAGCTCTTCTAAAGTATATAAACAAGAAAGTATCTTATGGATGACAGGGCAAAAAAATAAAAGAAGCCTGTCTCCTATTTGACTGCACGAATCAGACTTTTTCCATGAATATAAACTTCTACCTTTCTGAGCCACTGTTATTTCGAGTTTCTGTCACAGATGCTAAAACCATATTCTAATAAATGCACAGAGTTTTAGTAATCAATTTTTTGTTTCCCAAATGGATAATCAATTACCCTAATGACCTTTCCCCTGATTTGAAATACCACATGTTATAAATTCAGATGTACAAATACAAGGTCTGTCTGGAAAGTATCCAGCCATGTAATATGAAATATAGAGGGATTTATGGCTGGATTTTTTCTGGTAAGCCCTCGTATGTGAGTGTGTATATATACATGCCATGTTTTGCCATTTATCTATTTGTCTATTCCTGCACAAAGAGCACATCATTTAAATTACTCTAGTTTCATCATGTTTTGATAGGTGGGAAGGCAATCTCCTCTTTGATGTTCTTCCTTTTCAAAATCTGCTTAGCTATAATAAATTTTCTCTTCCAGATGAACTTTAGAATTGGCCTGTCATATTCCATAAGTAAAACCCTATAGGGAAGTTTCTACTACTGCCACAGATGGAATAACAGAGACTGGATCTACCCTACTACCTTAAAAAACAACAACAAAAAAGACAAAATATAAGAAATAACAGTTTCACTGAACATCAGGCAATGAAGAACAGTGATCTATAAGAGACAAGAAATAAATAAGAGAGCCCTACAATTGCCCCAGTTTTCAGGCAGTAGAACAGGTTGGAGGAACTGAATGAGACAGAGCCAGGAAGTCTTCCTGACTGAGAAGCTGAGCTGCGAGTCTTGGGAAAGCAAGGCTGTTAGAGTTCATAGGACAGAGGAACAGAGAAGACAGAGCTACAGAGAGGAGCCCTTCAAGTACTTAGCAGGATATACCACCAGTGCATGCACGTGAAGAAACTACCCAAGGTCAGGGCAATATCATTCAAGAGAACTAGAACTAGAAGGAAGAGAGTGTTCAGCACTCATATGGCCAGGATCAGTTCTTATTCCCATCAGCCAGAATGGAAAACCTCATGATTCATGGAGTACTAAGTATAGTACCCAGGAAGGTAGCGCCTCAGTAGAGAAGAATAATTAGTCTTAGACTAAACACAATTCCCCATATCCACCTAATAAATTTTAAAAGCAAGTCCCAGAAATACCAAACTGTTCCCAAGTAACTTAACTGCATCCCAAAATAAAATTCAATATTTATATGAATATAAAAATATTCATGGCTCAAGGTAAAAATCACATCTGGTATCTAATTAACAAGAACCAGGCATGCAAAGAACCTGAAAAAAAACCCCAAATGAGAGAATATCAATCAATCAAAATCCACTCAGAACTGACAAAGATGGTAGCAATAGCAGAAAAGGGCATTAAAACAGATATTATTAACTATATACCATATGCTCAAAAAGTTAGTGTAGACACGGAAGCTATAAAAAGACCCAAACCAAACTTCTAGAGATAAAAATTACAATGGCAGATTAGACACTGATAAAGAAAATGTTAGTCAACTTGAAGGCACAGTAGCTGAAACTATCCAAAATGAAATAGAAAAAAGAATTTTAGGCCACCTAATACAAATGTAATTGGAGATCCCAAAGGTGGGGAACAGGAGAAAGGGAAAAAAAGAAAAAAGTATCTGAAGTAAAAGTGGCCAAATTGTTTTCTGAAATTGATGAACCATAAATCCATAGGTTCAAGAAGCTCAATAAACCCTACGCACAAGCAACATTAAAAACACAAACAAACAAACACTGTATCATAAAACATATGTATCATCAAACTGCTCAAGACCAGGGATAAAGAGAAAAATCTTAAAAGCAGCCTGAGGATAGACCAACAATTAACATTTTCCTCCAACCTACTCTTTTAACTGCTAGTGTTTTCAACCTTCTTGTCTCTACTGTTTTTATGCTATTGTTCGGCTTTCTCCCACAGAATTTAAAGTAAGTTATTATAACAACATATCTTGTTTGCTGATTTTCATTGTGGTACCTGGAGGGAATAAAAACAGCCTGTGGGTAAAAGTACAGAAGGAACAAAGATAAGAATGACACCTGATTTCTTTTTTACATCCTGACCCAGTTCTCCTTTCCTCCTCTCACACATAAAACACTCAAGATGCTAAAAAAAAGTTCCACAAAACAACACTTACCCTTATCATGAATTTATCTTTTATTGTCTTTTTTTAAAATTGGTGGTAGTGACTCATTAAATTCATTTCAGTTTAAAATACTCCTCTATATATCCCTTTTACTCCCATCCTTAACCCCAGTCTCTACCTACACCTCCCCTGCCCCTCATTCCATTCTTCACTGCATTCTCCCAGGCTTGGTTATTTATTTATATTTTTTTATACCCCAACCCACTCTGATCTAACCAGTCTTGGCCTAATCCTATTAAAATTTTACTCAAACTTTCCTAGAAATGACAGCTCCAATCCCTATAATCTGACACACTCTGTATTAGTGATTGCTTATTAAGCCCATTCTTCCACAAACAGAATACAAATTTAAGGACAAGAATCATGCCTTCTAATCCAATCGTGTTCTACACATAGCAAAGTTTTGTCTGATCTTAATTTAATAACTTAAATAAATGTGAAAAGAGTATCCTTCCCTTTATTTAAAGTATCATTTTATCAACAGATGTTTTATTTTCCCAATTCAATTATAAATTTATGTAACTTTTTAAACTTTAAAAGCAATAATACCTGTTCATTATTTAAAATGTGTAAAACCCTGAAGAACATGCACCAACAAACAAATATACCAACAAAACTTAAAATCATTCATGATTCCCACAATACAATGGGTAAACTCTGGTAATATTTTTGTATGCATGCTATCCTAACAGACATTTTTTTACCAATCATTTTCCCAATCCCTAATCTAAAAACACTACTTTTAATGTGGGCTTGCAAATTTAACTATCTCCCAAATATAAAGTTGTTTCTAAATATTCATTATTATATTTACTGCTATAATACATATACTGTACATAATTCTCAGTACATATGAGGTCTGACAATTAAGTTCACAAACTCATCCTAGAAAAAGTGCTACACACTTCAATGCTATGGTCACCTTCGAAGTACTCCCCTTGGGAAGCTGTGCACCAACACTAGTGCCTTCAAGGTAGTTTTGGAACTCTCTTTGTGAAATGGCCGTCAGAGCTGTTGTCATATACCCTTGATGTCCTGAATGCCATCAAAATGTCTTCTTTTCAATACTTCCTTTATCTTTGGGTAAAGAAAAAACTCATTGGAGGCCAGATAAGGTGGGTAAGGAGGGTGTTCCAGTATCCATTATTTGTGTACTGGCTAAAAACTCCCTCACAGACAGTGCCATATGAGATGATGCATTGTCATGATGCAAGAGCCATGAGTTGGTGGTGGAAAGTTCAGGTCATTTTCATCTAACTTTTTCACTCAGCCTTTTCAGCACTTCCAAATAGTAAACTGGTCGACTACTTGTCCAACTGGTACAAATAATGAACAAACCCTCCGATATCAAAAAAGGTTAGCAACATCACTTTGACTCTTGACTTGCACTGATGGAATTTTGGGGGGCATGGAGAATTGGCTGACTTCCATTGTGCACTTTGACACCATGTTTCATCACCAGTGATAACATGGCCCAAAACATTGTTTGCCTCTCCAAAAGGTCTTGGCAAACTCCAACGCCCCCTTGCTTCTGCTCATTGGTGAGCTTGTTCAGGACCATTTTTGCACACACCTTTCTCATGCTAATATTTTCAGTTAAGGTTTTCCTGTTTCTCTACTGATGTTTACTTGGTCTGCTATGCTTCTCACAGTCAGCTGACAATTTTGATGCATAATTCGATGAACCTTTGCAATGGTTTTGTCAGTGCTGCTCCCTACTGGGCTGCCTTGACCTCTCTTCATCAGTGACACTTCCTCTCCCCTCAGAAAAACGATTACTCCATTTTTATACTACCATTTTTTTCACGGCATTATCCCCATAAACTTGGATTAACATGTCTCTGATTTCCCTTACATTCCTGCCAAGTTTAACATTCTCCTGATGGCACACAAAAACACACAATAATAATGAACGGCACTCACCAAGACACTGACACGCATCAACATGAACACTGCTCTGAGACACAGATATAGCAAGGTTATGAAACCTTACCAAGCTGTTTGTACAGTGCTGCCAATGTAAGTGAGCAGTGGCAAATTCACAAATTTAATTGTCAGACTTCGTGTCTCTATTTTCTTGGGACAACATAGAAATGCAATTACGAAAAGGGCAGGAACATATTTTAAGATCAGAAATCAGAACACAGGAATAACATTTGCTATATCATATTTTCATAAATAATAAGTATTCTGGTGCTTATTTAATAACAATGAGAAATGATAATTCCCCATTTAAGAAAAATTATAAAAAAGCTCATTCTAGTACTGTTTGGTAAGGATAGGCATCCACTGTCAAAATATTCTAGGTCGGATTTCTGCTCCTAAATAAAGACAAACTGAAACCCTATCTTTGAGAAATAATGTCATAGTCTAAAGATAATCTGTAAGTATCAACAGCTATTTTTAAATATAAAGTCAGGAATAACATTATTAAACTCTGTAAGAACAAGCACTGATTTCCTTACAGTGATTAACACCTAAGAATGAACAATTTTTCAAGCCCACACCTCCCAATCAGAGCCTAGAAGTGCTATAAGCACCAAATCTGGATAGGAGAATTACTCCAGGAAGATCCTGCAGATTTGTTTAATGAACTAAAAGCAGTATCGAAGTCTCACAATATACTTAAGAGTTTGTTTTTAACATCCAAAGAGAACTTGAAAAAACTATCAAGAAGGTACAGCTAGCTACAAAGTAAAAAGGCTGCTATTTTAACAAAAATGTAAGAATTCATATATTCAAATCATATAACGCTTAGATGTTATCGTGAGAGGGTAAAGGGTTTCCAGCAATGCTGCACAAACAACAGTTGTGTAACTTGTCTTCTGATTTTTTTAACTGTTTAAAAAACTTGTCATTATTTGATGGTCCTATATCATTTCTGACTAAACACAGTATTTGCCGATCTTATTTAATAAATTTTGCTCACAATTATCTCTCAGTAATTTAAAAAAAAACAAAACAGTTCTGAGAATCCTCAGCAGGGTGAATTTCATAGGCACTCATTGAAAGAACTGTAAAATGTTTCCAAATTTTTTAAGCAATGACAACAAATATGACTAAAATACCTACTTAAAGTGATCATAATCATTTGTCTAAAACCTGAGTCCCAGTATTTTGATACCCAAAAATATAAAAACATGAAACTTTCTTATTTGAAAATTTCTTAGTTATGTAATATATTTTAACTAAGTATTTCCCAATTACATTTCATTGAATGTAACACTCCTAGAAAGGATTTTATAACCAAGTATTAGAAACCCTATAATCTCAGAGATTTATCCTGCACAATTAACAAGCTGAAAGTTCTGAGAAGGAAAGTAGATTAAATGCAGCATTTACAAAAGCTGTATGACTACAAAAGCCTTTTTCATACAATATTCATTTTGTAGTAGAATCATTTCTTTTTTGACCAATTCTGTTTTAAAGAATTCTGTTTTAAAAAATAACAGAGTTTTAGTCTTTCTCAGAGAATTTCCAAAGAACGAAGAGAAAAACCTATTTTTTTACTAGCATAAACTTGTTGTATTTTGCAATTACCATATGGATCTATTGGACCCTTTTATATATCTGATACATAATGGGATCTTAGTGATCTTGTTTTTCCTATATATTGAAACATTTTGCTATTTCAGCATCCTAGGAATTCTTTTACTTTAATCATCAACTACTCTGAATTATCCTATCAAAAAGACTAAAATGCAAAGTATGCTAAGAAAATGGAAGTAAGGTACAAACATTTGAAAGGGTGCCATAGTATGAAAGAAATCATTACTATCACATCCTACTTCATTTTCCTTTTGTATTGCCCAAAATATTATATCATCTTTTAAGGAAGTTAAAAAAAAAGTCTGGATATATCTTCCCTGTAGCTTTTTTAGTTTCCTTTGAACAGAGTTGAAGAATCAGAATTTTGCATTTTTTGCTCATAAAGGCAAATAGAAAAAAATTAAAAAAGAAACTTTAGATAAAGTAGAAGATAACTGCATAGAGACAGATAGAAGCACTCTAGACTGGAGCTTCTCAACCTAGGCAATATTGACATTTTGGGCCAGATAATTCTTATTGGTAGTTCACTGTCTTATTGCCCTATATCCAGTAGATACCAGTAGCAGGCTACCTACCCCTCACCAATCCATCTGTAACATCCAAAAATGTCTCTAGATATAGCTAAATATGCCCTGGGGGGCAAAATCATCCCTGGTTGAAAACCACTGTTCTAGACTCTGATGATGATGGTGAAATTGATAATATAAGCAATAAATCAGGTTATGGCTTTCAGATGATGATATGGTGAATGGTTTCACTCTAGAAAATGAATGAACAATACATTTCTAAAAAGACAATATGCTATCCTCATCTAGTTAGTGATTCAATAGGAAGGACTTTAATTGACAATATTTTGACAAGAATCTAGACCAGTATTTGTCCATCTTTTATGATATTTATAGACCAAAATTTATTGATAGGGCTCGTAAATGGATAAAGGAAGCAAAATGCATGCATAAAGCCCTTGGAAGAAAACAGATGGTGTAAAAACTGAAAAATTAATAGGATTGATCATCCTAATAAGTATTTATATATCTAAAAATAAATGTTTGGCTCTACTGGAGCTAAGAAGTCTGTCAGCCACCTTTAAAGAAAATTATGAGCTCTTGAAAGTTACAAAAGCATTGAATTTGGCAATACACAGACATAATGACAAGCCAGAATCTTTGTGATGGATTTGAGATCCGGAGTCAATATTATATATTTAATGATGCAAGTGCAAGAAGTAATTATAAGCTAATTAGAATTGTATCTAAAACCTGGAATCAGTTATTTATAAGATGGATATGTGCGAGATTCATACATGACAATAATAGGCCAGTAAATAGTTACATTTATAGGACATTGCCAAATTTAGTATATATATCTTCAAAACTGGAAAAATATGAAAAAAAATTTAGATTTGCAATGTTTAAATTCTTATTAAAATTTCCAATGAAGTTATTTTCACTACCTTTATTCTTACTTCTGTACATTATTTGTAAAAGGACTTAAGAATATTAAAAAATAAAAAGAATCTATTGGACTTAGATGATAAGTGTGATGACAAATTTTCCTCATATACAGAGAAATCATAATACCAAAAACATATTGCCAAAAAATATACTGCCTACATATTACTGAGCACCTACTGTATATAAGGCATTCTCAGGAACAGAAATTTAAACTTTGAAAATGCCTTATGAAGCTTAATATTTACCAGGTACAGAAATTTAAGTTTTGAAAATATCTTGATCTCATGAAGCTTAATATATGCTAGGTAGGATTAGATATGTTTTGCAGTCTCAACAACTTGAAAGTCAATAAATAAACTATAAAATATAGTGATTCCTTGATGGTGATAGTGGCAATTAAATATTGTGTGCAGGGGTTCCCTGGTGGTGTAGTGGCTAGGCTTCGGCACTCTCAACACCGCGACATGGGTTCAGTTCCCAGCCAGGGAACTACCCTCCCCCCTCAAAAAAAGATAAATATTGTGTACAGATCTGACATGCAAAATAACACCATTCAACAATGAAAATGAAGTTTATGAATCAAACAGGATGAATCTTAGAAACAGGCTCAGTTTTTTAAATGCCACAGAAGAATGAACACAGTGCCATTTTAAAAATAAACACAACTAAATATATATTGTAACTTGTACTCCACAATGATACAATAGCTTGTATACAACCAAAGGTCCTACTGAAAACTACAAAGGCTGGATTTAAAGAAAACAAACAAGTTGTTTAAAAACAGCAACTAAAGGTTTAAAGAGTCAATATTCCATACAAAAGGGAAATATACTGAGGCAAAGCCAATTCTCTACTTCTTTCTCCTTGGAGTATCTGGAAACCCCAAAGCATGCTGCCAAGAAGCTAACAAGCTAAGCAGCTATTAAAGGCAAAGTACTGTACAGTACCAAGTACTGTAAAGCCTCTGGAAGTTTCTCTATGCTAGAGAGGCAAAAAACTGGAGTCCAATTCCAACCACCAAAGAAAAAAAAATCCTTAGTAAACACCTCAGGCTTTAAGTCAAGACCCCTGAGGGATCATGTCCTAGGAGTCTGAGTGTAACGGGAAACAAAGTAGAACAGGACTTATAACTGAAACTCAGCCTCAAATTGTTTCAATACTTAATTTAAGGTGGTCTATCTCTGTATTAACTGTCTACGAAAAGAAAATTCTCTTTGGAGAACATTAGCACCCAAGGCTTATACAAATTTTTACTAAAAAAAAAAGTGTGTGTGTGTGTGTTGTGTAAACACACGTCAAACACATCCAAAAGCAGAACCAAAGAACCAAAAACCAAGAGAGGAAAAAACAGAAAACAGAACTATATAAATACAGAAAACAGTAATCTAAATACTGGAGTTATGAGGCACAGCCTTTAAATGTTCTGTAATTAATAGGTCCAAGAAAAAAAAGGTTAATTTCATCTAAGAACTGGAAATTATGTGTATGGGGGGATAATTAAATCTGAATTCTATAATTTAAAGGTTCCCAACCTTTTTCCATTTGTGTACCCCTTTTAAACCCATTTCTATAAATTATACCCCTTGTTTGTAAAACAGCTGTTTTTAAATACTGTTACTTTTGTTCAGCACCTATCTTAATGTAAAATAGTGGAAATGAGGTAATAAGTAATGAAAAATTATTACACTAAAAGTACAAACTACAGACTTAATTTTACAATATTCATAACACAATTAAACTGATAATGATCAAGTATTTAAACATTAAATTAAAAAACTACTTGAAAAGAATCACGATTAAAGACAACACACTCACTTTTTCCTCAGTCAATAACTAAATTGATCACACAGTCTGGCTACGGATATATGTATATGTTTGGGGAAGTTCTAAAAAATGTCACAAATAGATTATTCTGAAACTGTGCACTGTCATGGTAGAAGAGCAGTTGGGGGAAGTATTCATAGCCACGCCCTCACCAATCATTCGCTAATGTGATCTAATTTGAAGTGTCTCCATTAAAGATGATTCAAACTTAACATTTTAGAATTATTTGTTCCATAACTAACATTTTTTAATTCTTTACTTGAGGTATTTTCCATTATTGATTATTTTTCACGTACTCCTGAACAGTCCAGCATTTAACCCCCAGGGATACATATACCACTGCTTGGGAAACAGTGATTTAAAGAAACAAATAATAGGCTTAATATTAATATCAGATTCAGCAGAAACAGACCTAGTTTCAGTAGAAACTATCCAATTTAAGCATTAAGAAAAAAATATATATAGAGGGACAAAATGTAAGAAAGAAAAGATCTGTACCTAGAGTCCCAAGATAGGAGAAATAATAGGTCAGAAACATTACCTGAAGATAATTATTTGGCCAAGAATATTTCAAAAACATTATCTGGCTTAAGAGCATTTCAAAACTGACAGAAGACATCAAGCCACAGATTCAAAAAAAAAATTCTAAAATCTGCAAGCCAGAAAAATATTATATACATCTGGACACGCCATAAAATAACTGCTAAAAATTAATGATTTAAAGACATTAAAAGACACACTACCTTCAAAGAAGTAATAATAATCCTGATAGGTGACTTTTAAATACGTTGTTCTAACGTATCTTTAAAATCCTAAAAGAAAGTAACTATCATCTCAGAATTTTATACCAAAGATAAAATTTGAAAATGAAAGTGAAATACAGACACTTCCAAAGACACAAAAAATAATTTGTTACCAGCAGAGCATCACAAAAAGTAATATTAAAGAGAATTCTTCAAGCCAGAGAAAAGCTATCCAAAAAAGTAAAGGAGATAAAAAAAGATAAGAGCAATAGAAATGGTAAAACATGTTGGTAAATATAAGGGAATACTGACTATTCAAAACAATGTCTTAAAGAGTTTAAAATATACATAGATTATGCCATTTTTCCAGTCAAGATGGCAGAGTAAATGCTGTGCTTGCCTACTCTCACGACCACATCAAAATTACAAGTAAACTACAGAACAACCATCACGGAGAATCGCCTGAAGTCTAGCTAAACCAAAGCCATACAACTAAAGACATACGAAGACGCCACCTCGAGATTGAGAAGAGGGGCAGAGAAGCGGAATGGGCTGGTTCCACACCTGTGTGTGACAATTAAAATTCGGGAGGGATATCTTGGCTGGGAAGGTCCCCCCACCCAGGAGCAAGGGGTCCCAGCCCCACACCAGGAACCCCAGCCCAGGATTCCAGGACTGGGAAGAGAAGCCCCCACAATATCTGGCAGTGAAAACCAGAGGAGTTTTTGGCTGCAGAACCAGGCATTCAGAAGCACACGGCCTTACTCACTGGCGGACTCACTCACTCTAAACTCCAGTGCTGAGGTGGCCACTTGAAAGGCACCAGGGACATATGGGGAGGAACTAAGTTGTCAGGCTTCAGGGTGAAGGCTGGAGGGACAGCTTTCTCCCAGATGGAGGAGCTGGCAGAAGCCTCTGCTTCTTTGTTGACCCCTCCCACTTTATTGTATACAAGCGGGCAGCCGCCATATCTGAGTCTCCATCAAACTGGCTAACACCATTCATTTGCCCTAAACTGGTAATCTCCTGAGACCTGCCCTATCCAACCACAAACAGCCTGTTTGGGCTGATGCCCAGATGTTCCTAAAATCTCTCAAAGGTTCACAAAGCCCATACAAGCAGCATCTGGCTTCAATGTGTCCTCTATCTCTGGATGGGCAGCCCTAAGTCCAGCACTAGCGACAGTTGGACTTAGTTCACAGCTCGGCCCTGGAGGTACCTCCAAGCCCAGTGTGGGTAGCAGTCATGTGCAGATGGCTTTCTGGCTCATGCCAGGCAGCCCCAGGCAGGGCATACCCTGCAGCTGAACTTGGCCTGTGGTGAGGCCCTTCCCAGCAGGCCCTGGGCTTGGCATACCCTGTGGCCAGCACTGGATCCAGCTGGAACATCACCTGGCCTTCTCCAAGGAGGATACACCCAATGGGCAGACTAGGCAGATTCCAAAGCCCTACTAAAGCGAATCCTGCTCTGCAGGGTCAGCCCCTGCACCACTACTCCCCCACTATAGTAATGGCCAGTCCTCACAACCCATGTGCCCCAGGGTCAATCCCTCCCATGGGTGTGCAAAGAGCAACCGAGGCTTAACTACAATAGGAGGACACACACAACCCACACAAGGGACAAACCTGGACCATTTGGCTCAGGTGAGCAGGAAAACTATGCCACTGGGCCATACAGCACACTTACATATAACGCCACTTTACTAAAACCGGGAGACATAGCAACACTACCTAATGCATAGAAACAAACACAGGACGACAGCCAATACAGGGAGACAAAGAAACATGTCCCAAATGAATGAAAAGAACAAAGCTCCAGAAAAAGAATTAAACCAAATGGAGACAAGGAATCTACCAGACAGAGCTCAAAACACTGGTTATACGAATACTCACTGATCTCAGGGAGAACTTCAATAAAGAGATAGGAAACATTAAAAATACCAGTCAGAAATGTAGAATACAGTAACTAAAATGAAGAATACATTAGAGGGAATCAGTAGATTAGATGAAGCAGAGGACTGAATCAGAGTTTCAGAAGATAAGGTAGCAGAAAACACCCAATCAGAATAGCAAAAAGAAAAAATACAGAAAAATGAGAACAGTTTAAGAAGCTTCTGGGACAATATCAAGTGTACCAACATTCATATCACAGGGGTACAACAGCGAGAACAAGGAATTGAAAAACTATTTGAAGAAATAATGACTAAAAACTTCCCTAAAACCTGGCAAAGGAAATAAGCATACAAGTCCAAGAAGTGCACGAGTCCCAAACAAGCTGAACCCAAAGAAGCCCACACTAAGACACATCAAAATTAAAATGCCTAAGGTTAAAGAGAAAAATCTTAAAAGCAGCAAGAGAGAAGCAGTTATTTATCTACAAGGGAGCTCCCAGAAAACTATCAGCTGATTTCTCAACAGAAGCTTTGCAGGCCAGAAGGGATTGGCATGAAATAATGATGTGATAAGAAGCAAGTATCTACTACCAAGATTACACAGCAAAGCTTAGAATCAAAGAACAGATAAAGAGTTTCCAACCAGAAAAAAGCTAGAGGAGTTCATCAACACCAAACCAGTATTACAAGGAATGTTAGAGAAACTTTAAGATGAAAGAATTAAAAATATGATTAATAAAATGGCAATAACTACATATCTATCAATAATTACTTTCCATGTAAATGGATTAAATGTTCCTACCAAAAGACAGGGTGGCTAAATGGCCAAGAAAACAAGACCCTTACATAGGCTGCCTACAACAGACTCAATTCAGATCAAAAAATACACATGAACTGAAAGTAAAGAGATGGAAAAAGATATATCACAAAAAGAAACAAACAAACAAATATGAGTTTAGCAATACCTATACAGACAAAATAAACTTTAAAACAAAGGCTATAAATAAAAAGAGACAAAGAAGGGCCTAGTAATCCCAGTTCTGGGCATTTATCTAAAGAGGTATGTTACTTCGAGGGGACGTGCATCCATATGTTCACTGCAGCACTGTTTACAATAACTAAGATATGAAGGCAGCCTGGGTGCCCTTTGACAGATAAATGGATAAAGAATAGGTGGTAAATATATATAATGGAATATTGCCCAGTCATGGAAGGGAATGGGTTCTTGTCATCTGTAGCATCATAGATGGACCTGGAGGGTATTGTGCTGAGTAAAGTGTCAGACAGAGAAAGACAGATGAAATACAATTTCACTTACATGTGGAATCTAAAGAACAAAATAAACAAACAAATAAAACGGAAACAAACTCATAGATACAGAGAACATTTTGATGGTTGCCAAGAAGGGGGTTGGAGTGGGTGAAAAGGGGGAAGAAACTAAGAAGTACAAATTGGTTGTTACAAAGTAGCTATGAGATGTCATGTGCAGCGTAGAAAATACAGTCAATAATACTGGAATAACTATGTATGGTGTCAGATGGGTACTAGAGTTATCAGGTGATAAATGGAAAGGCGGTTGAGGACAGGGTAAAAAAGGTGAAGACATTAAGAAGCACAAATTGGTAGTTACAAATCGTCATGGGGATGTAAAGTAAAGCACAGGTAATACAGTCAATAATATGGTAATAGGGGTTCCCCGGTGGTGTAGAGGCTAGGCTTCGGCGCTCTCAACGCCGTGGCCTGGGTTCTATTCCCAGCCAGGGAACCACCCCCCACCCCCCGCCAAAATAATAATATGGTAATAACTATGTAGAGTGCCAGGTGGGTACTAGACTAGTCAAGGAAATCACTTCTTAAATTATAGTGTCTGACCCCTCTGCTGTACACTTGAAATATAAAATAATTTTGAGTGTCAACTGTAATGGAAAAATTTTAAAAGGGGAGAAAAAGGTGAAGGGGAATATGAAGTTCAAATTTCTAGGTATAAAACCAATAAAATCACGGGGATATAATGTACAGCACAGATAAAATAGTTAATTATATTGTCATAGCGTGGTATGTTGTCACATAGTTGCTGGACTTATGGTGATCACTTCTTTAGGTATATAAATATTGAATAACTATGATGTACACCTAAAACTAATATAACATTGTATGTTAACTATATTTTATTAAAAATATTTGTAAATACATAGATTAAAATACATGACAATAGCATATAAATGCTCTTAATGTTTAAAATTCTTGCATTATCCAGGAAATGATAAACATATTACACTTGTAAGCCAAGAATGTGTATTATAATTTCCAAGGTAAATACTTAAGAGAATAATGGAAGAATGTTTAATAAGCTTACCGAGAATGAAAATAGAATAAAAAAACTGCTAATTAATCCAAAAGAAGTTAAGGAAGGAGTTAAAAAGACAGATAAATACTAAAGCAATAGAAAATACTAAAATTGTAAATTGAAATAAATATACGAGGGCTGTCCGGAAAAATTCCAGCCATAAATGCCTCTATATTGCACATTACATGGCTGGATACTTTCTGGACAGCCCTCATATAAATATATTAATAAATGGACTGAATACTTCACTAAAAATCACAGAGTCTTTATCAAAGTCTATAAAAACATTAAACTCAACTATATTCTGTTTACGAGATAAATGCCTTAATGTAAGTATACAAAATGTTTGGAAATGAAGAAACTGACAAGAAGAATTCATCGACACAGACAACAGTGTAGTGGTTCCAGGGGGTAAAGGGAGAGGGGTGAGGATAAGGAGGAAGGGAGGTCAAACACACGGCAATAGAACTGACTCCGGTGGTGAGCACACAGTGCAATATACAGATGATGTATTAGAAATGTACACTTCAAACCTATATAATTTTACTAACCAAAGTCACCCCAATAAATTTAATAAAGAATGAAAAAAGTTTACATGCAATAACTAACCAAAAGGAAGCTGATATAGAGAAAATTTTAAGGCAGGAAGCTTTACTAAAGATAAAAAGACATTATACAATGATACATGGATCAATCATAATTCTACATAAGCACCTAATAATATTGCCTTAAAATGTAAAACACAAAGAGCATGTATGATAAGATTTCTTTTATAAAAAGTACAAAAAGTAAGGATAGTGTATTGACTTGGAGGGGGAATAAGAAAGGCTATTAAGGGTATTATGTATATTCTGGTTTTTTAATCTGGGTAGTGGTCAAAAGGGTGTGTTCATAAGCAAACGCATAAGGCTGTCTGCCCATGATTTCTACATCCATAGTATATTTGTTATCTTTCCTTAAAAACAAACCATAAAATAAAGAAAGTGATTTAAAATATTCAAGACAGTGGTTATCTCCAATGGGAAGAAAAAGGACTGACGCGAATAGAACACTTGGAGCACCATCAATAGGAGTAACATCGTATTTCTTAAACTGAGTGGATTGTTTGTTGTATTACTATGTTATGTTACATGTATGCTTTTGTATATATCTTTCAAAATGTTTTTAGAAAGAAGAAAATTCCTATATACGAACATGTCAACAGTAGCTTGTTAGTGGGTGATTGGACTATAAGCTATTTTTCTTTTTTCTACTTTTCTGTATTTTCTGATTTTATCAAATTTTTTGATGATCTTTTGAAAAACTAATTTTTAAAAAGGAAAAATCCACACTAATTTCCAACCTCGGTTGCCTAAAAAACACTTCATATACAAGCATATTCTGTATACCATGTTAAAGAGCCACATAATAGTTGGTGGTCTAGTTAAATCATTACTGCAAAACAATCATGAAAAAACTTTTTAGAAAAATAGAAATGTTATTTTATCTTGATTGTGTTGGTAGTAACAGTTATATATAGTTGTCAGAATTTACTGAACTGGACACTTAAAATGAATGCATTTTATTAGATGCAAATTATAGAACAATAGTCAATTTTTAAAAATTATTATTGCCCAGGTACATTAGAAGAAATTAGAAAAGAACATTTTACATACAGTACCTACAAATTCCACAATTTTCACAGTGATACTGCTTCTTGTCTTTGTCAAACAGATGGCATATACTGCAATAATATTCTCCAAATAATGTGCTACATTCCTCACAAGTCTGTTGGGCCTTAAAAAAACAAAAAACAAAAAACACATGTAATTAAAAATTGGGATAAATTTACCAAAACATTTTGAATTACTATCTGAACATCCAGAATTTATGTCAACAGTATATGCAGTTGTATTTTCACACGTTTTTAAACATTTAAATCAAACATATTGCTTACTTTGTGATTTATCTTATTTGAAATATTCTTGATTAAATTTTTTAAACCACCTTAGTAAAATATTTTTTAAAAGAAAATAGAAATGTGATAAAATCTTACATGTTGAATCTTTTCACAGTTTATGCACTGCACCTCCTTTACTTTAAAGCGATCTAGCTGATGATCTTCCTTGTTATCATGACACAAGCGGCAAGTATAAAGCTTGTCACAGCAAGGTGCCTAACGCCCAAGGGAGAAAAAGAGTTATCAGAAGCAAGTGTGTACAAGTATGCAATGCAAAAAGAAATTTCCTTCCTCCTCCTCCTGGAACAAGGTTAAAGATTACAACTAAAAGATCAGTTGGGTAAACTGATGCTAAATGTTAACTTTTCACTTTTTCTTGGCATATTTTAACTACTCCCTTCACCATTGATGTCTGTATGAAGTTGAACATAATCTTAGAAAGAAAAGGAGCACAAAAGATGGAAATTGCTAGACTGAAAAACTAATCCCGTAACACCCTAAACTCATTCACAACCTAAATGGTGGGCAGGTAACTTCTTATAGACATTTCCAGACAAATTCATTTACCTACTTCAATCCCTAAACTTTAACATTATGAGCATTACATTTTATTTCACTTGTGTTTATTAATTGTTAATTATATGCCTAATATATTAGAGCAGGTGTGTCCAAACTTTTGGCTTCCCTGGGCCACACCGGAAGAATTATCTTGGGCCACACATAAAATTGGGCCACATTAACACTAATGATAGCAGATGAGCTAAAAAAAAAAAGGTCCATGCATAATTTCTGTAATGTTTTAAGGAAGTTTACGGAAATGTGCTGGGCTGCATTCAAAGCCAATCTGGGCCTCATGCAGCCCATGGGCTGCAGACTGGACAAGCTTGTTTTAGAGGATGCAATAAATATAACAAATAGTCCTTGTTTTCAAGAGTGACAGAGTGAAAGTTGTCCATCAAAATCTATTCTCCTTCCTCCTGGGCACATGATTGCCCAGCTATACTACAGTTCCCAGCCTTCCTTGGTTGTTAGTTGTGGCCAAATGATTAAGTTCTTACCAAAAGATTATGAGCTGAAGAAATCAGTGCCACTGCTAGGCCTTATTAAGAAACTGGACATGACTCCTTTATGCTCTTTTCCCTTTCCATAAGATGAAGTTTAAATATAGCAGCACCAGCTGATAACTATATGACCTAAAACATGGCAAAATAATACAATGAAAAAACCTTGTCCCTGGAGTGATCATGTGAAACAGAGAACATCATCACCAAACAGATCACTCAACTTGGAATTGTTAGGTGGGAAGAAATAAACTCATTATTCTTTAACCCACCTTACTATTGAGTCTTTTTGTTACAGCAAGTTAGCCTTACCCTAACTAGTACATCAAGAAGTTAATAGGCAAATAGGCTAACCCAGTACTTTCCATTACACTATGACCTTTCAAATCCACTCATTTCTGAAGACTTATGCTACGACTTACTATAAAATAGTTCATTCCTTAAAGATTTTAACTCAACTGGCTGCCTTTCTCTCCAACACTACCCTTGTCCTAAATCTTAGTGATCTACAAATCCACAATGACAATCCTTCGAATACCCTGAACTCTCAGTTCTTTGACGTTCTCACTTTCAATGTCCTTGTCCTCCAGTCCTCCTCAGCCACATATTCTCAGTCATACCATACAATAATGGTTCTCCAATGTTTTGGCCTCAGGACCCATTTACACTCTTAAAAATGGCTGAGGATCCCAAAGAGCTCCTGTTTATGTGAATTATATCTATTGATAGTTTTTTTTTTCTTTTTTTTTTTTTTTTGCTTTTTGGTATGTGGGTAGCTCCCTGACTGGGAATCGAACCCAGGCCGCAGCGCTGACAGCGCCGATGCGAAGCCTTAAGCCACTACACCACCAGGGAACTCCCGATACTTTCCATATTATAAATTAAAACTGGTAAGTTTTTAAAATATCCATTAGTTCTTTTATCCTATCAGTAATTTTCTCCCTCCCTTACATTAAAATTCATTGATCTATCTTGCACTTTGAATGGATCTTTTAAGCATACATTGATCTTCTGCAAAGTTATCAGTTCGCTGAGTTACGTAGATCCTCCAAATGTTGCCATGTTTGACATGAAGTATCAAAAAAAAAAATCATTGATTACTATCACTACTCATCTCATCAGTGAAGTCTTTAGGTATTGGGAAGCATTCAAGCTCACAGAAGCTAAGAGAAGTTTTCCAAAAATTCTAATCTTTACATGAAAGCTCAAATTTTATCACTGTTGTTTTCCTTGTCATGACAGTTTCACTTCCCCTCCTTTTTGAGAAAATGTCCACCAAATACCCAAGCCTGAAATAATCACAGTTCAAGTAAACACTTCTGTTCCACGAAAAAATACAACTAGTTCAGTTTGCAATCAAATTGCACAAGGGCCTTTCCTCATGAAAACACCTAGTTTCAGTTTACAGAATCCTTGGTGAAAATATCCCATTTCATCAAACATAGAGGTATTCAAGGGATGAGAGCTTATATAATTAATAATTTTATTGCATTAATTTTGTAAATGACATTAAGTGAACCTGGCTTAAAAAAACAAAAACAAAAACTATAGGTACAGCACAGTTCAGTGCCCCTGTCTTGATTTGTACTAAGGTGCTAGCAGTTTTAATCATTAGTTTTGCACCACTAAAAAAGACAAATGATGTTTGGTATTCAAAAGTAGTTTTGACCTTCAGGATCTCCTGAAAGGGCCACCAGCGATCCATTCACCACTTTGAGAATCACTGCTCTAGAATAAGAACTGAAACCTGTTTGTATCTTAATTTGAAGCATGGAACTGTCCAAACAGTACCTCCTTCCCTTTCCAACTCACTTCAATTCTCCCCTTGCACTCACCCTAGTACCTTCTCTTTTCCTCTACAAACTAACCTACCCAAAATCCCACTGGTTAAATCCAATTCTCTCCTGTTTAACCTACAGAGGAACAGCTGCACATGGCTAAAGAAAAAGCACCCCAACGGTTTAAAGTCATAACCACTAATAAAAAGTAGGCTCTTACCAACATATTTCCCTAGTCAATTCACTCATTCTTCCAGAGTCTAGGTCATAGAAGATTATTTCACATCTTCTCCTCTCTTTAAACCTTGAAGACCTCTTCCCCCCTCCTTATGCTGATGACCTGGCTACTAATTTCACTGAAAACAGTAGAATCAATCAAGAGAACATCCTCCCACAAATTCTATCAACCTACTTTAAAAGGTATCTCATACTCTGTTTTCCCTGCTGTTACAGAATCTACAGTCCATGTTTTTATTTAAGGTTAACTTCTCTCATGCACTGGATCCCATCTTCTCTTTGGCTACTCAAGGACCATGCTCCTACAGTTTTCCCTCTTCCTCCTGCATTATAAAATGTTCTCACTTTCTTGGCTCATTTCAAAGAATATGCAAACATGCTACAATACTTTCCATCGTAAGGGAAAATAATTCCATGACCGCAAATCTCCCAGTAACCACAGATTCCTATTTTTGCTTTTATAGCAAAACTCCAAAAATTGTCTACAAAGGCTATTCCCAGTTCCACTACTCCCATTCTCTCTTGAATCCATCCAATCAGGTTTTGTCCTAGTGTCTCCACAGAAACACCTCAAGATCACCTGTTGCCTCCTCCATGTCAAATTTAAATGTCAATTTTTAGTTCTTATCTTACTCAAACAGCAGCATTTGATTTTGTTGATTACTTCCTTCCTAAAACTCTTCACTGGCCCTGTCTGGTATTTAAGGAATATAGGGTGGGGGGTGGGAAGGAAAAAAAGCATTTTGTAATACTTAGGGCCCAGTATCTCAGTGCTGTGAAACAGACACAGTATCTGCGTGGTTTCTTAGGACTTCCAGAGGGCCAAGATGTTGAATTCAGTTTTAGATCTCAAGTTTCAAAGAGTAACAGAACATCTCAGGGAAAATGGAAACATAAAGACAGCATTCAACTCCTTACAAAACACTTGGTGCATGGCCAACTTTGAAAAAGCTTCATCCAGTGCAGTGGAGAAATATTCACCAAACCAAGGGCTACAGAAAAGGCTGTAGGTCATCCTTACAGGGCTCATACTTTCTTATGAAACAGGAACTTCTATTACCTGTATTTTACATGTGGCGCACTTAATGGGTAGTTTGCTCAAAAGCACTATTATTAAGGAATAGAGTTAAGTTTTGGGTGTAAGACTGTGGGACTCCAAAGATCAAGTTTTCTAAGCAAAAATCTTTTAACTGCTTTTTGTACCAAAAAATTAGGAAACTTTAAT
Organism: Lyroderma lyra; assembly: GCA_004026885.1. NCBI lineage: Eukaryota > Metazoa > Chordata > Mammalia > Chiroptera > Megadermatidae > Lyroderma > Lyroderma lyra. The sequence continues at coordinate 494,702 of PVJL010000165.1, read as the reverse complement.
TGGATGGGTGCCGATTTTTTAAATTCTAAATTGACTAGGAATTTTTCTCAGAGAAAGTAATAATATATGCATACCAGGCACTGTCCTATCTATAATTTCCTATTTAGTGGCAATTACATGATTGTCTTCCTATTTCACACATAATATTTTCTCCTTGGCAGGTTTAGGCATATTCATCGACTCTGAAATACATGTAAGTTGTATAACTTATTCACTACAGGGGCTGAAATTGTTTTCCGAGTCTCCACATGCTTAGCCTTCTTCCATTTATTTCATCACACACCTGAAAGGGAAACTGGTGGAAAGGCCCCTGGGATGCCTCAGTCTATTCCAGCCTGGGTTGTCCAATCCTTTGGCTTACCTTGGCCACACTGGAAGAATTGTCTTGGGCCACACATAAAATATACTAACACTAAGGATAGCTGATGAGCTAATAAATAAATATATAAATAAAGAGTTGCAAACAAAAAAACAACAACAAAAAACAAAAAACTCAGGTTTTCAGAAAGTTTACAAATTTACGTTGGGCCACAGTCGAAGCCATCCTGGACCGAATGTGGCGGCCACGAAGTACTTGCTTGGTCTATTCCAACAGCAAAAGACTAAAACCTGATGAAGTGATTAATGTGCAAACCCAGGCTCTTCCCAAACAAGGTCTACCGCTTGCAAAGTACAAACCAGGAGGTAAAGTGGGGCCTATGGACGCCTTGCCAAAAGCCTTCTCTACAGCAGGAACCAGGTTCCAGGTAGAGAAGAAACCTATCAAACAGCTTAGCCTCAAACTTTGGCCCCAACCCAAGTGCCCTGACCACCCCACCCCCAGCCCGGCCCTGCGGAAGCTCGTAGAGGAAGAGCCCAATGAAGTCACCTTCAGGAGACATCCTCTGTCATAATGTTCGCAGCCCCGCCGCCCTTGCTCTTGGCTTCGGGGGCCATCTTCCCGCGCCAAAGCCGCCATCTCTCGCACCTCCCCTCACACGCCAAGGACCCTTCTCCCAGGATAAAAATTACACCCAGAGAAGCAGCGCCGCTCTAGCACACCCCCTCCCGGCTGCAGCCGCAACCAGAGCCAATATGGCGACAAAGCACGTGACCAGGGGCAGGCGGGTTTCCGGTTCCCGGGGCGACAGGGCGGAAGCGAAGAGAGACGCAATTTCTATCGTCGACGTTAGTCGCTGCCTTCGCTGCTAACGGTAATAACTCTTAGGTTGCCTCTTCTTTTCCCCCACAATAGCCACCCGCCCAAACCCTGGGCGTGGTTCAGGGCGAGGAGGATGGCAGCGATGCAGAGACTCCCTGCGGCCTTGGGGAAGCGACCCTCTCCGGCCGCATCCGCCCCTGTTGACAGAGCGGCCCCTCCCTCTCTCTCTGTGGGGGCGGGGAACCTGAAGAAAGGGGCGGAGCTCGGCCGGGCCTCTGGGCTCTAAGTGGATCAGCGCGCGCTGCTCACTGCTCGTTGCTCAGGTCTCACAGAACCTGGAACTGCTTCTTTTTTGTGTCCCTTTCCCTTTACTTGCTCATCATTCCTTCAGAATATGTGCTATTAACATGTACTATGTGCCAGTCACCAGCCAAGTCGTGGGGAGAAGTAGTGACAAAAAACACACGCCCCACCAAGCCATTGTGAACTCAGACTGGTGGGAGAGAAAGACATTAGAGAATCTCTGAAATAAATGTAATATTACAAGTTTGAGAAGTGCTAGGAAAGAGAAGTGTGTATTCTAGGAAAGCTAATACTAGAGGGGATCTGACTTAATCTGGGTCAGGAAGGTTTCCCTGGGGAAGCAACCTTTGAGCGGAAGGATGAGTTAGTGTGCAAAAGCTGTGTGACAGGGAACGGAGTAGAGTACCTATTAAGTACCCGTGGTAGGAAAATGCACAAGCCTGCAAATTAAAATCAGATGCTTCAGAGTGCATAGCTAAATATGACTTACCTTATTAAAGATCCAAGTCCCAGAAAATTTTATGAGCAAAGCTGCAGGTGTTGGAGGAAAATATTTGCCTTTGGCTTTCTAACATGATTTCACATTACATAAAACGTTATAGGAAAGGTAACTTTCTTCCCTTTAGCTTTGAAGTTACTAACTCTGACCATTTTAATTTTCTTTCAGTTCTGTTATGAGTTGCTAAAATCATGGTGAAATGTTGCTCGGCCATTGGATGTGCTTCCCGCTGTTTGCCAAATTCCAAGTTAAAAGGACTGACATTTCACGTGTAAGATTTTGCTGTAGTTAAACCAAGTGTTTTTTACTGTAATAAAAAGCAAAAGACAGTTTTGAACTTCAGTTCTCAGGTTATTTTTAAATAACATTTTTAGTTAAATTTGAAGTGGCAGTGATACCTTTACACTTTCTATAATTTAGTTTATAAGTTAAGATACCTGCCAAGGTATCAGAGTCCAGCTAACAAAAATATTATCAAACTCATGTTTGTTAATATTACTTTGCATTTTAACATACCTTGAAAGAAATTCAGTGTTGTTCACATGTAGTTTACAATCTGAATGAAGGGAGGATCTTTGCCCATACTATAAATATAGTATATCCTTTCTGTTTAGAATAGGTCAAGCCTAGGTTGCAGAGAGAAAATATAAATTACAAGTTCAAACCAAGGGTTCTTTAGCTGTATTGCAGATAACTCAAGATGATCCTAATTTAGTATATTAGCCATGCTTCTGACAACATAGGAAAAAAGCAATAAGATTTCATAATTATTCATTTGCTAAAGATTTATCTTGCTGCTTTTGTGCCAGGCACTATGCTGTGTGTTAGAGAAAGAGCTACTAACTACTTTGCTAGGTATGAGGAAATCGAAAATGTGTGTGTATACCCTATATTGATTCTGGAAAGGATTTGGACCAGCTTAGAAAATTGGAAAAAGTATTGTTATTGGCCTAGAGATTGCAAGATAGTTCTGATCTCCAGGACTTCAAACTCCGCAGGTGTTCTCTGCATTCATTCCCTAAGCATTTATAGACCTGTTGTGTATTAAATGCGATACCAAGTGATTTTCTAATGCTGACAGAAGAATGAAAGTACAAAAGGCTCTGTTCATCTGAGATAAATTCTGGATATTACTTTAGATAGGAAAAGACCCCAGTGATATTCTTTATCATCTATGGATGAAAAAAAAAAAAAACCCTTCAATTGTGGATCTTACTGTAAGGTATTAAATATCCTTTGAAACTTTTCTTCTTGAGAATAATTTTAATGAAGGCCATATGTTTGCAGCATGATTGGTAGAAAAATCTATTAAAACAAAGTTATGAAAGCATGAATCTTGATGGTTTCCTTATATTCCAGTTCCCAAGAGTAATACCAAACTAGGTAAGGAATAATTTAGTCACAACTTGAATTCAAGTATAATATCAATAATGTTTAATTTTAAAATACTTTAACAATTTTTCCTAGGTTCCCCACAGATGAAAACATCAAAAGAAAATGGGTATTAGCAATGAAAAGACTTGATGTGAATTCTGCAGGCATTTGGGAGCCTAAGAAAGGAGATGTATTGTGTTCAAGGCACTTTAAGAAGACAGATTTTGACAGAAGTGCTCCAAATATTAAACTGAAACCTGGAGTCATACCTTCTATCTTTGATTTCCCATCTCACTTACAGGTTTGTTTATCAGATACTGCTTACCATCATTACTTAACTCTTTATGGTCCAATTGAAGAAGCTTCACCATACCTGCTAACATTTTTTTATTGTTTCCTTATTTGTTTACAGTCTTGTCTTTGTTTTTAAATTGTAAACTGCTGCTTTAGCTTTTGTAATACATAGTAGGAGTATTTTACCAGTATCCACTCAGAAATACTTGTACATTCCTAAGGTTTGGTGAAGTGGACTGACCCTATGAGTTGGCATAACTCAAGATCTGTGTCTAAAAAAGGGAGGAACATGAGAGGTTTGAAGTGAAGTTCCAAGTTGGCAGTCCCCCTCATGCTGGAGCAAAAGTGAAGAGCAGAGCCTCTAACAAAACCTAAGTATACTTTTAGAGCCACATACATTCAAGCTTAAGGCCTAGATAGGACTGAAAGGAAGAAAACCAAGAGATACGAACAGGAGAAGGAAAGGAAAGAAGAGGTAAAAAAAAGAAAAAGAAAATAAAAGGATTGTATAAGTAAACTCTAGTTGAGTTTTAGTATTTTTTCTCATTGATATTAGTGTCATGGGTTGGCTGCCTCACCCTCAATACCTCTCTTGATTTCATATACCTGAAAGTGTATGAGCTCAGGCAATTAATTTTAAGAACTCAGCCTAGAAAAAGTGCTACATACCTCATTGCTGAGTATCACTACAGTCATCTTCCAAGTACTCCCTTTGGGACATTATGCACCAATGCCAATGCCTAGTCCACCCTTCAAAGCAGTTTTGGAATTGGCCGTAAGAGTTGTCATCATACCCAAAATTTGACAATTAAGTTTGCAAACTTGCCACAGTGCACTTACGTTGGCAGTACTGTACAACTTGGTAAGGTGTCATAACCTTGGCATAACTAACATTGGGTACAACAGCAGCTCTGATGGCCATTCCAGAAAAAGAACTCCAGAACTGCTTTGAAGGGTGGACTAGGAGCTGGTGTCGGTGCATCGCTTCTCAAGGGGAGTGCTTCAAAGATGACCATAGTGATAATCAGCAATGAGGTCTATAGTACTTCTACGATGAGTTAGCAAAATTAATTGACCTCATATTTGCTTCCAGAAACTATAAACTGACTGATTCCAGTGTGAAATATTCAAGAAGAGCTAGTGGGTCCCTTCAGTAGTAATGAACCTCCGTTGAAAGCTATCTCCTTCCTGATAGCTGGAAACAAGGGAAGTAGTCTGCTTCCATTTGGTCTTGGTCACTTTCTGAAGTTTTTCCTGTTGCAGTACCTGGTTTATCAAGTGCAGAGTGCCTCACTTTCTTCCATATGAATAAGTGTACAATATCTTGTGCAATTTGCTCTAATGGGTTTTTCCCTGTAAGAAGGTATCATCTATCTGTAATATTAAGAGGACCTTCAGAAATGTGGGCTTAGTAAATCAAATAAACCATAAGCTACTAACTTTCAAAAACTATTTCCCAATAAAGAAAGTTTTCATTATAGGGAATTAGATAATAAAGGAAAAAGAAAATTAAAATTAACAATAATCACATAATCCAGAAATAATACTATTAACGCTCTGATGTCTATATTTCCAGTCATTTGTATGTGTATGTTTGTATATAAATTCTTCTATATTTATATAGTGTTACAAAAGTAGAATTACACTGTATGTATATCCTTTGCTTCTCTCTTTATTATTATTTTTTTTACATTTATATAGTGCTTACTATGTGCCAGGCACTATTCTCAGCACTTTACATATATATTCACTCATTTAGTCCTCACAACAGTCATACGAGATAAATACTACTATTATTCCCATTTTACCACTTGAGGAAACTGAGACACAGAAAGCAGGAATACCTTCCCCAGGTCACACAGCTATTAAATGGCAGAGTCTGGATTTGAACCCAGACAAACCCATTCTTAACTACTATTTTCTATGATACTAAGTATTTTTTCACAATAACAGCTTTCAAACTTTAGCCTACATAAGACTTACCCAGGGAGGTTGTTTAAATGCAGAATACTGCACCCTTCTTTTAGAGAATTTGATTCAATAAGTTGGGTTAGAGTCTAGGAAGCTGCACTTTTTCACAAGCACCCCCGACATGATTCTGTTGCAGATCGATGGATCACATTTTTAAGAGAATATGACATAGAATCAATGTTTTAAATTAAATTTCACAGTGATGTATAATATATATATATAAAATATATATATTATATATGTAAAAAAATATATATATGGACTATATATGTGTGTGTGTGTATATATATATATATAATATATATGGACTATATATATACACACACACACATGCACACATCGTAAGTGTATGTATATAAACCAGTGAATTTTCACAAAGTGAATGTTTATGTAACTCCCCTCATACCAAGGTAGAGAATCCTACCAGTGCCCCAGAAGCCTCCTTCATGCTGTTTCGCAAACACTGCACCCCCAAAGATTAACTGCTTACCTCACTTCTACCACTGTCAGTTATATAAGTGGATCCATACAGTGTGTACCCTGGGCTTCTTTAACTCAACATTTTGTGTGATTCATACACGTTGTAGCGTGTTGATAGCCCATTTATTTTCTTTGCACTATAATATTCCAGTGTATAAAGAAATTATAATTTCTCCATTCTTGTTAGGTCAAAAATTATACACATATTTAAGTCTTTTGCTTTTGATACAGATCTCCCAAAAGCCTAACACAAAGCTGGAACCAATTTACTTCCCTACTAGCAATGTATACACATATCTGTTTACCCTGATTCTCAGTACTAGTCATGTTTTTAACCTCTGCTAACATTGATAGGCAAAAATAGCATCTTATTGTTCTTTGATTAGTGAGTTTCTATATTTTTTCATGTGTTTATTAGCCATTTATATTTCTTTTTTGTGTGTCTGTGAATTACTAATTCGGGTTCTTTTATTTTCATCTTTTTCTAAGCTATTTTGTAGCAATATGATATATTAAGGATATGAATCATTTAACTGCCATCCATGTTGCAGTTACTTTTTATTGTTTGTCTTTAATTAATGGGGTTAGTTTGTTTTATTTTTTGAAATTCATATTTTTTGTTAAGTAGTCAGTTTTGTATTTTCTCTTGTGTTGCCTAACTTTAGCCTTCCCCACCTTAAGATTATATAAATATTCCCTATATTTTTTCTACTTTCTCGTGTTTTTCATCTTTATATAAATTTTTAGTACATGTAATTTTATCATGTTTTATTGTGTGTAAAGGGTGTAACTGTTTTTCTTAGTTTATTTTTACATGATTTATAGCCTTTCTCCACTTATTTAGAATGCCTTTTTTTTTTTTTCATCCTAAAGGCATTTTACCTACTTGATCTATTTCTAGATTTTTCTGTCTAGCAGAGTACCAAACTATTTCTACTGTTGTTACTGTATGATATGTTTTTAATACCTTTGGAAGGGCATATCTTTCCTCATTATTGCTCTTCCTTCTTTGGGAAAATTTTTGTTTGCATGTAAACTTTAGAGTAATTTTGAGAAAGTTTCTTTAGAGTAATCATAGTGGAATTTAAAATTTACTGACTTTTAAAAGTAGTTTCCATGAAAAAAAATATTAATTTTACTATACAAAGAATGGATAAAAATTTAAGACAAAAGTATCTATAATAATTGTTATTAACTATTCTTATTTTAATTTTTTAAGACTTTTATTAAAATATAGCCAACATACAATATTATATTAGCTTCAGGTATACACCATAGCTATTCAACATTTATATGCCTAAAGATGTGATCACCATAAGTCCAGCAACTATCTGATACTGTATAACACTATCACAATATTATTGACCATATTTCCTATTTTATTAACTATTCTTAACAGAGAAAAAGTGAAAAGCTTCATTGTAGGAAAAACTTCACCCTCAAAACCCTTCCAGTCACAAACCATAGTCACCAGCTCGTTGATACTTCCTCGTGTACTAAAGAATTCCAATCCCAGTTCATTTTCGTAAGTAAAATTATGTACTATGTTAATGTTGATATTTTTAAGATGAAGTTGTCCTCTCCATTAGTACTATACCTTTCTAAATCTTATTGAAAAACTAGGGGTTTAGATCTGTGAGATATTTTTTAATACATAATATCTAAAAGAATATTGCTTCCCAGGGCCATTAAAATACAATAACAATATAGAGGGAGTTAATCCTTTGGTTACATATTTAGTTCAAAGAATGCTTTCACAAGGATATTTCAATCAAGAAAATATAATAATTAATTCTTCCCTTTAGTATTATATTTTCTATATGGAAATATCTAATTTAAAATATAGTTAGGTCTTTAGGTTTTCTTTTTTTTTTAGGTTTTTTTTTTTATTTCAGTCTACTTTATTCCATTCCATTTTATTCCTTTTTATTCCATTCAATTCCATAACATTCCATTTGTATTTTAATCCATAACATTCCATAATATTTTATTCTTTTTTTTTTTTACTTATTGGGGTGACATTGGTTAGCAAGAAATACATAGGTTCCAGGTGTACAATTCTACAGTACATTGTCAACTTTTTGTATAATAAGTTCACCACCCAGGGGGTTCCCTGGTGGTGTAGTGTCTAGGCTTCGGTGCTCTCAAAGCTGCAGCCTGGGTTCCATTCCCAGCCAGGGAGCCACCCCAAAAAAAAAGAGAAAAGAAAAAAAGTAAGTTCACCACCCAGTGTGAGTTCTCTTTCCATCACCATATATTTAGCTCCCCCTCCTTCCTCTCCTACCCCTTCCCCCTTCTCCCATTCCCTCCCCACTTGTCCCCAAATAAACATTGAATTAGATTGTGTCCCTGGGTTTTTTGTTTGTTTCTTTGTTTTTTCTTTGTTACTTTCAGTTTTATATTCTTCATATGAGTGAAGTCATACAGCTTTTGGTTTTTTCTGTCTAGCTTATTTCGCTTAGCATGATCTCTAGGTCTCCATTTTGTTGTAAATGGCAGTATTTTATCTTTTCTTATAGCTGAGTAATATTCCATTGTGTATATGTACCAAAGCTTCTTTATCCAGTCACCTGTCACAGGGCACTTCAGTTGTTTCCATGTTTTGGCTACTGTGAACAGCGCTGCAATGAACATTGGGGTACATAAGTTCTTTGCGGAGTAAAGTTTTCAAGCTTTTTGGATAGATCCCCAGAAGGGAGATTGATGTACCATATGGTAACTCCAGTCCCAATTTTCTGAGGGCCCTCCACACCAGTTTGCATTCCCAGCAGCAGTGTGCGAGAGTTCCTTTCTCTCCACATCCTCTCCAGCACTTGTTATTCCTTGTCTTGTTGATAACAGCCATTCTAACAGGTGTGAGGTGGTATCTCATTGTTTTGATTTGCATTTCCCTGATGGCTAATGAGGATGAGCATTTTTTCATATGTCTGCTGGCCATTTGTATTTCTTTGTGGGAGAAGTGTCTGTTTAGTTCCTCTGCCCACTTTTTAATTGGGTTGTTTGGTTTTTTGTTGTTAAGTCATATTAGTTCTTTATATATTTTAGATATTAGACCCTGATCTGATGCATTGTTCACAAATATTTTCTCACACTCATTTGGCTGTCTCTTTGCTTTGTTGATAGTTTCTTTTGCTGTGCTGAAGCTTTTTAGTTTGATATTGTCCCATTCACTTATTTTCCCTTTTAATTCCCTTGCCTTTGAAGTCAGGTTCATGAAGTCTTCCTTCAGCCCTAGGTCTATAAGTATGGTACTGATGTTCTCTTCTATACAGTTTATTGTTGCAGGTCTTATTTGATGGTCTTTAATCCAATTTTTGTAAATGGAGAGAGTTAACAGCTCAGGTTCATTCTTTTGCATATGTTTTTCCAGCTTTCCCAGCACCACCTACTAAAAAGGCTCTCTTTTTCCCCATTGCATATTTTTTGCTCTTTTATCAAAAATTATTTGTCCATAAATTTGTGGATTTATTTCTAGGTTTGCAGTTCTGTTTCATTGATCTATGTTTCTGTTATTCTGCCAATACCATGCTGTTTTGATTATTGATGCTTTGTAATATAAATTGAAGTTGGGTGGTGTAATGCCACCAGCCTTATTCTTTTTATGTAGTATTGCTTTGGCAATTTGAGGTCTTTTATGGTTCCATATAAATCTGACAATTCTTTTATCTATTTCGTGAAAGTATGATTGTGGGATTTTGATAGACTGCATTAAATCAGTAGATTGCTTTGGGCAAAATGGCCATTTTAACAATGTTAAGTCTTCCTATCCATGAACAGGGAATATCTTTCCATTTCTTTGTATCTGCTTCAATTTCTTTCAGAAGTGTCTTGTAGTTTTCCATGTATAAGTCTGTCACATTCTTTGTTAAGTTAATTCCCAGGTATTTCATTCTTTTTGTTGTGATAGCAAAAGGAATTGACTCCCTCATTTTTTTTTCTGAAGATTCATTGTCTGTACATAGGAATGCTGTTGATTTTTGTACACTGATTTTGTATCCTGCAACTTTACTGTATTCATTTATTGTTTCTAATAGTTTCCTGGTGGAATCTTTGGAATTTTCTATATAAAGGATCATGTCATCTGCAAAGAGTGACAATTTGACCTCTTCTTTTCCAATTTGGATACCTTTTATTGCTTTCTCTTGCCTGATTGCTGTGGCTAGAACTTCCAGTACTATATTGAATAGCATTGGTGACAGGGTGCATTCCTGTCTTGTTCCTGATTTTAGGGGAATAGGTTTCAGCTCTTCCCCATTCAAGATGATGTTAGCTGAGAGTTTGTCATATATGGCCTTTATTATGTTGAGATGCTTTCCTTCTATACCTATTTTATTCAGTGTTTTGATCATAAATGGATGTTGCATTTTCTTGAAGTCTTTTTCTGCATCAATTGATATGACCATAAGGTCTTTATCTTTTATTTTGTTTATGTGGTGTATCACATTGATTGATTTTCGTGTATTCAGCCATTCTTGTGCTCCTGGGATTAATCCCACTTGATCGTGATGTATAATCTTTCTGATGCATTATTGTATTCTATTTGCTAATATTTTGTTTATGATTTTTGCATCTGTGTTCATTAGAGACATTGGTCTATAGTTTTCTTTTTTTGTGTTGTCTTTACCAGACTTTGGTAATAGGGTAATGTTGGCCTCATAGAATGAGTTAGGAAGTATTACTTCCCCTTCAATTTTTTGGAAGAGTCTGAGGAGGATCTGTGTTAATTTTTCTTTGAATGCTTGGTAGAACTCATTGTTGAAATCATCTGGTCCAGAGCTTTTGCCTCTAGGGAGGTTATAGATAGTCATTTCAATTTCTTTACTATTGATTGGTCTGTTTAGATTATCCAGTCTTGGTTCAGTCTAGGTAGGCTATAAGTTTCTAGGAACTTGTCTGTTTCTTCTAGGTTGTTAAATTTAGTGGCATAAAGTCCTTCATAGTATTTTTTTATAATCCTTTGTATTTCTGTGGTATCAGTGGTAATTTCTCCTCCTTCATTTCTAATTTTGGATATTTGTGTCCTTTCCTTTTGTCCTTTGATTAGTCTAGCCAGGGGTTTGTCAATTTTGTTGACTTCCTCAAAGAACCAGCTCTTAGTAATATTAAGTTTTTCTATTGTCCTTCTGTTCTCTAATAGGGTCAGCTCTGCTTTAATTTTTATTATTTCTTTTCTTCTGCTGACTTTGGGCTTTGCTCTTCTTTTTCTAGTTCTTTAAGATGGGATGTTAAGGTATTTACTTGTGATTTTTCTTATTTCTTAAGATAGGCTTGTAATTATATAAGTTTTTCTCTTATTATTGCTTTCACTGTGTTCCAATAATTTTGATATGTTGTATTTTCATTGTCATCAGTTTTTAATCTCTTCTTTTATTCTTTGATCCAGTCATTTTTTAATAAGATATGGTTTAATCTCCATGTATATGTGGTTTTTTCTGCTTTCCTTTTACAGTTGATCTCCAATTTCAAAGCTTTGTGGTCTGAGAATACACTTGGCATGATTTCGATCTTCTTGAATTTGCTGAGGCTACTTTTGTGTCCCAGCATGTGGTCTATCCTTGAGAATGTTCCATATGGAGTAGAAAAGAAGGTATAGTCTCTTTTTGCTGGATGAAGTGTCGTGTAAGTGTCAGTTATGTCCAATTGCTATAATGTATCGTTTAGAGCTGATATTTCCTTATTTATTTTCTGTTTGGATGATCTGTCCATGGCTGTTAAGGGGGTGTTTAAGTCTCCCACAAGGAGTGTACTTTTGTCAGTCTCTCCTTTCAGATCTGTTAGTAATTTCTTTGTGTATTTTGGTGCTTCCTGGTTGGGAGCACATATATTAATTAGTATCAGATCATCTTGTGGTATTGTGCCTTTTATCACTATGTCCATCTTTGTCTCTTGTTATCTTTTTTAACCTGAAGTTTATTTCATCAGATATCAGTATGGCAACTCCTGCTTTTCTCTGGTTACCATTTGCTTAGAGTATTGTTTCCCATCCTTTCACTCTGAGTCTGTGTTTGTCCTTATGGCTGAGGTGTGTCTTTTTTAGGTTTTCTTAAAGAACAGTCATACAGACACGGAATATTCAAGTTTGCATATAGTTATTCATTCCATTGCCTGTTTTAGAATCAGGCCTGGAATCCAGATCTGTTTCACTATCTTGATTATGATGTCTTTATAATAATTCTTGAAATCAGGTAGTGCTTATCTTTCAAATTTGTTCTTTTTCAAAGTTATTTTGAATATTCTAGGTCCTTTGCATATTTATATGAATTTGAGAATTATTTTCTAAATTTCTACAGAAATGCCTGCTGGAATTTTGACTGGGATTGTGTTGAATCTATAGATCCATTTGGGGAAAATTGCCATCTTAATAAAACTATTTTAAGTCTTTCAACCCATGAACTCATTATATCTCTTCATTTATTTAGGTCTTTTACTTCTCTTAGAGATGTTTTGTAGTTTTCAGCATACAGGTCTTTCACTTCATTTTTCAGATTTATCCATAAGTATTTTGATATGTTTGGATGATATTATAAATGGTATTGTTTTATTTACTGCTAGTATTTGGAAATACAATTGATTTTTGTATCTAGATTTTGTATCTGGCAAACTTGCTAACCTCACATATTAAATACAAAACCTTTTTTGTAGAAGCTGTCATTAAAAACAGTTTACTTCTGCCTTTCCAATGTCAATACCTTTCATTTCTTTTTCTTGTTTTATTGCACTGCCTTGAACCTCTAGGGCTATGCTGAATAGAAGTACTAAAAGCTAATCTCCATGCCCTACTCCTGATTTTAGGAGGAAAACATTCAGTCTTTCACCATTAAAAACATTAATATGATATTAAATATGATGTTAACTGTGGGTTTTTTGTAAATGCCCTTGGTTAGTTTGAGGAAGTGCCCTTCTGTTCCTAGTTTGCTGAGAGTTTGTTTTTTTTTTTATCAGAAAACAATGTTAGTTTTGTCTAATGCTTTTTTGTATACCTTGAGGGATCGTATCGTTTTTCTTTTTTAGCTTGTCAATATAATTAGTTACGTCGGTTAATTTTTGAATGTTAAACAAGCATTGCATTCCTATAATAAACCCTGCTTCTTAATGATAATATTATCCCCTTTGTACAGTAGACTCTCAGTTCACCAGCGTCCATAGGGATTGGTAGATGCTAGATAAATGTACCTGGCACTCTCAAGCAACCAGCAAAACTCTCAATCAATTGGCAAAAAAATCGAAGATTTATTTTGCTGGTTGCTTGAGAGTGCCAGTTGCTTGAGTTCCGGTTAACTGAGACTATACTGTATATTGTTGGTTTAGATTTGTTAAAATTTTGTTTAGACTCTTTCCTTGTATGGTCAAGAGTAATACTGGCCTGTAGTTTTATTTCCTTTTAATGTTTTTGTCTGGTTTCAGTCTCAGACCTCAAGAATGAGTTAGAAAATGTTGCCTCCTTTTTTATTTTCTGGAAGAGTTAATATAAAATTGAAATTATTACTTCTATAAATATTTGGTAGAATTTTCCAGCAAAGCTGTCTAGTCCTGGAATTTTCTCTGTGGGAAAGTTGTTTTGGTAGTTTGACTATTCCAAGGGATCTGTCCATTTTATCTCAGTTGTCACGTTTATTAGCTTAAAATTGGTGACAGTATTTCATTATTATCCTTTTACTATCTACAGAATCTGTACTGATAGCACCTGTCTCATTTCTGGTATTAGTAATTTGTTTCTGTTGTCTTTTATTGCTGATCAGTCTGCCTAGAGACTTATCAATTTTATTGATCTTGTCAAAGAACTAGGTTTCATTGATTTTCTCATTTTTGTTGTTTCTGTTTTCTACTTCATCCATTTCTGCTCATCTTTATTATTCCCTTCTACTTATTTTAGTAAAATGTGCTCATCTTTCTGGTGTCTTAAGATAGAAGCTGATTGACTTGAGGCTTCTTCCTTTCTAATATTGGCATTAGTAGTATTAATTTCTCCTTAAGTATTGCTTTAGCAGCATTCCACAAATTAAATGCATTATATTTCACTTTAATTTAGTTCAAAATACTTCCAAATTCTGTTTTGATTTGTTCTTTGACCCATGGATTATTTAAGAGTGTGCTATCTTGCTTCCAAATATTGAGGAATTTTTCAGATAATCATTCTGTTATTAATTTCTAATTTAATTCTGTTGTAGTCAGAGAATATACATGCTAAGGCTTGAATGCTTTTTTTTTTTTTTAGTGAGACTTATATCCTAGAATATGGTCTGTATTGGCAAATTTTCTCTGTGCCCTAGCAAGGAATGTATGTTCTGCTGATGTTAGCTAGAATGTTTTATAAATGTCAGTGAGGCCGAATTGTTTGATAATGTTGTTCAAGTCTTGATCCTTACTGAATTTCTGTCTACTTGTTCTATTGAGGGAGGTATTTAACTTTCTAGTAATTGCAGATTTGTCTACTTCTTCCTCCAGTTGCAGTTCTTGCTTGTTACATTTTGCAGCACTGTTATTAGATACTAAGCATTTAGTATTTTATATATTGATAAATTAACCCCTTTATTATTAAGAAATGACCTTCTTTATCTATGGTAATATTCTTTGCTCTGAAATCTACTTTGTCTGATAGTAATATACCCACTCTAGCTCTCTTTTTATTAGAGTCATAGTATATCTTTTTGTACTTTTTTACTTTCAACCTATTTGTATCTTTTTATCTTTGAAGTACATTTTTTTGTAGGCAGCAAATACTGTGGGGCCTTGAATTTTGTAATCTAATGTGATAATTCTGCCTTTTAATTGGGTTACTTATACCCTTTATACTTAATGTGATTATTGATACGGTTTGGTTTAGTAATCTTACTAACAAGTAATCTGCAGTCTTGTTTCCTATTTCTTCTGTTTATTCTGTGTTCTCATTGTCTTCTTTTTCTGCCTTCTTATGGATTAATTGAATATTTTTATGATTCCATTTTATCTCTGTCCTTTTTTTACTCATTAGTTATAACTCTGTTTTGATTTAGTACTTGTTTTGGGGTCAATAGCATCCATTTTTAACTTGTCACAGGCTATGTGATAATATTTTTCCACTTGATACTACATAGTATAAGAGTTTTACAATAATATATTTTCATTTCCCCTCTCCAACCTTTGTGCTGTTCCTTGTTGTAAATTATTTCACTTTTATGCATGCTATGAACCCCATACCACATTGTTACTATTTTTTGTTTAAACAGTAAATTATCTTTTAAAGAGATTTAAATAATAAGGAAAGAATCTTATGTGTTCCCCATGTAGTTCCCATGGCCAGGGCCTTTCATTACTTTCTGTAAATCCATATTTCCACCTGGTATTATCCTTTCTGAATGACTAACTTTAACATTTCTTACAGTGCAGCTATGCTGATGATAAATTCTTTCAACTTTTTATACATCTAAAAAAGTCATTGTTTAGTCTTTTTTTTAAAAAGATACTTTAAGTTGATAGTTTGGGGGTTTGTTTGTTGATTTTAGTTTTTTAAAGATGTTGTTCTACTGTATTCTCACAAGCATTGTTTCTAATGAAAAATCTACTGTAATACTTACTTTTATCCTCTGTACCTATCATTTATCTTTTTCTTTGCTTTTAAAAATTTTTCTTTCCCATTGGTTTTGACATTTTTTATTATGATGTGCCTTACTTTAGTTTTCTTCATGTATCTTGTGCTTGGGATTTGTTGAGCTTCTTGACCTGTGGGTTTGTAGTTTTTGTCAAACTTGGAAAAATTTTGGCCATGATTTCTTCAGATAGTTAACTCTACATCAGCTTTTCTTCCTTCTCCTTTGGGGATTCTAATTACATGTATATTAGGCTGTCTGAAGTTGTGCCACCAGTCAGTGATGCTATGTTTTTGTTTTTGTTTTTAATGTTCACTTTTCTTTCTTAGTCCATTCTGGACAGTTTTTATTGCTGTATCTTCACCTTTAGTAGTCTCTTCTGAAATGTCTAATCTGCCATTAATTTGCTCCAACATATTTTTTTTTTCTTTTTTTTCTTTTTTTTTTTTCTTTTTGGTATGTGGGTAGCTCCCTGACTGGGAATCGAACCCAGGCCGCAGCGCTGAGCGCCGAAGCCTTAAGCCACTACACCATCAGGGAACTCCCTCCAACATATTTTTCACCTCACAAATTGTAGTTATCTCTACATGTTCTGTTTGATTCTTTTTTATATTTTTCATGTCTCTACTTCTTGAACATATAGAATATAGCTTTCAATAACTTTCTTATTTCCCTTGTCTACTAATTCTAACATTTGTTTCAGTTCCAAGTCAATATCTGTTGATTGGTTTATCGGTTATTATGGCTCATATTTTTCTGTTTCTTTACATGCCTCATAAGTTTTGTGCACCACACATTGTGAATTTTACTTTGCTGGAAGCTGGATGTTTTTGCATCCTATATTCTTGAGCTTTGTTCTGGGGTGCCATTAAGTTATTTGGAAATACTTTGATCCTTTCAGGTTTTGCATTATTAGGCAGACCTAGGACAATGCTCAGTTTAGGGCTTTCTATTCTCCACTACTAAGGCAAGACCCTTTTGTATACCCTACTCATGCCCCATGAAT
Organism: Lyroderma lyra; assembly: GCA_004026885.1. Classification (NCBI taxonomy): domain Eukaryota; kingdom Metazoa; phylum Chordata; class Mammalia; order Chiroptera; family Megadermatidae; genus Lyroderma; species Lyroderma lyra. Next base: position 478,068 of record PVJL010000165.1, on the reverse strand, counting down.
CTTGAAGCTTTCTGGTCTGGCTAGTGGAAGTCGTGGCTATACCCTGTGAGCACAGTGCACTCCTAATCTTTTCTGCTGCTTCTTTCCTCAGCCATAAGCAGTTTCCTATACAAATGTTCTGATCTTAGAGGAATGCTGTAGAGGGAGCCTCTGAGGATCTGCAGAGTTTCTTTGTGAACTGTAGCCCCTTAGTCTCCCTGGACACTTTGCACTATCTCCTCAACTTAGTCTATGAAGCTCTGCCTGGGTTTCCCCTCCTTGCACCGAGGCCTGTAAACTCTCTCAAGGCAATAAGCCAGGGCAATCATAGGGCTCATTTTTTGTTTCCCATTCACAATTGTTGCCTTCCTTGTCCAATGCCCATTATCTTCAAAACCTTTTTTATGTCGTTGGCCATGTGTTGGGTTTTTTTTATAGGAATCAATCCAGTCTCTGTTATTTCATTTTACCTGGAAGCAAAGGTCCTCTAAGTAACAGCTTTTCGATAGTATTTTATAATATCATTGTAAGATATGTCAGTGTTAGTTTCCCTATTTTCAAATGAAAAAAGTATACCCAGCAAATGTAAGCATAACCATAATAAATATTGAAAAAACTTAAATTGTCTTTTTGAAACTCCAAAGCCCGAGTCCTCTCTAAATTTTAACACCAAACCTGAGGACCTGCTCCAGTGCTCCTTTCCCCTCTTCCCTTAAAAGTCATATATTCATCAAAATAAAGTAACTCAGTTACAAGTTTAACAATTTAAGTTCATTTAATAAGTAAAACTTAAACTTAGCAGCCCCACACTTAGGGAATGAAAGTTGTATAGTCATAGTGAATGTCATGGTGTTCATAAGCAGATACCTACCTCTGAATGAGAAGTGCTTCTCATCCACAGGATTCTGCACTCCTCATGCATGCCTACCCTTAGACAAAAGAAAGAGGCCCTAGGCACCTGAAATACTGCTTCCACCCCCATCCTCTTTCTATATTATTTAAACCTGTATCACTAACAATGGAGAAAGAGCTAAGGCCTAATTATAAGCTGTTAGCTAATTAGTTGTCTGTCTTGGTGTTTATGTTTTTAGGAACATAGCTACAGTGTAATGGACAGTCCAAAGAAACTTAAGCATAAATTAGATCATGTGATCAGCGAGCTAGAGGATACCAAGAAAAGTCTACAGAATGTTTTAGACCGAGAAAAACGTTTCCAGAAATCACTGAAGAAGACAATCAGGGAATTAAAGGATGAATATCTCATCAGCCAAGAAACAGCAAGTAGACTGGAAGCTTTCTGTTGGGAGTATTGTCAGGAGAGCATAGAACGAGACTATATTTCATGAAATTATTTCATGTTATGTTTTACTTAAGGTTGACATTAGTACCACTTTTTGGAAAATAATTCTTGTTTACCATTATTAAATAATATCCACCATTTAGAGTGCTTCTTTGGACCCTCTGCAGCATTATGCATTCTAGTTCTTATCCAAAGAGGTGCAGAAATTTGTTAGTTATCATGTTTTTGTGTCGCTTGTGACAATTATGTTTTTACAGACTTAAACTAATGCCAGGTCACTATTGTAAGATGTTAAAAGATCAAGGAAATTCCATAGGACTAAGGAAATGATATCCAGTCAGCCATGTTAAGCTGTAGTAGGAAGTGGACACTTCTCCAGAAGCATCAAACTTTTTACTTCAAAGGAATACTTTATTATTATTTACTTAGGTACAGTGTACAGTCAAAGTATTGAATTTTACTTTAAATGTATCTTACTATATAGTAGAATCTATTTATAACACATGTGCATCTTGGATCCAATCCAACAAGTTTTTGGTTATTTTTATCAAAAATACCAAAATAGCTTTCTACAAGACATCCCAGAGTACTGACCCTGAGAACATTGCATGGTGCTGATCTTTTGCCTTTCAACATTGTCCAGAGCCAAGTTAAGAAGACGCCTGACAAGATCTCAGTTTTTCAATACAGTACATTATTCCTCCTTACTGGGAGCACTTGGATGTAAACCTGCATGGCTTCAAAATTTTCCAGAAAGTGTCATAAATCTGATTTTTAAATAGCTAGTTACTCTCACAGTTCTTCTGAATAATTTGTTTCATGACTGTTATTTCACTATAAAGGTATATCTTTAAAATCTGAATGCCAGTATTAAATGAATACTTTTAATACTGCTTTTTTATAGAAAGTAATATTGCTGACATTTTTAAAAATTCAAAATACAGAAGAAACCTTAAAAAAATAATGATGTGACTCTTCCAGTTGAAATAGGAATTGGAGAAAGGGTTACAATATTTTCCTTTAATTAGAAAAGTAGCTTATCATCCCAGAGCTTTCATAGAGAAGTAGATAAGTAAAATGGAAGCTTTAGAATAGTTTCTGACTGAATATACAAATAATAACTCTTGGCTATTTTCTGATTGATCCAAGTATCATAAATTTTTGTTTTCTCCCAATTTCTTAGTAAAAATAATTGAAATTAAGAGTCATAAATGCTGTGGATAAGAATAAAATTTACAAGCCCAAAGCCAAATTCTACTTTGAAGCACATGTCATATATGAATTTCATTCAGATGTCTATGTAATAGTAGTTAGTGTTTGAGTATCAACTATTTCAGTGTGTTAACTAGAAATGAAATGCATTTTGTGCTAAAATGTTCATTGTAATTTTATTTGTGTTATATTAATATCAGTAAGGATATATATACTCACTTGAATTTTTAATATTTAAAAATTTTCTGTTTTAATGCATGTTATATTTTTATTTTTATGTAGGGTTCCAAACTTTCCTTCTAAATGGGATTTTACCCACATTTGAGAGATCAGCATTATGCTAAAAAATCACTGAGGTCATGTCATTTTATTACCTTAAAAAAACTCTCATACAACAAATTGACAATGCACTGTAGAACTGTACACCTGGAACATATGTAATTCTTGCTAACCAATGTTACCCCAATAAGTCTAACAATAAAAAAAAACTCTCACTAGCTACCCATTATTTATTTTAGTTACCTAATTTTGAATTTATAATGGATACTCTGACAGGAAGTTTGCATATGACCTTTGGTTTTATGGAGATTCTGTGATAGAGATGGAGATTATTTTCCCTCACCCTATTTTTTAGTATAAAAATTAAAGTCACTGGAAAATGGAGAAAAGTAAAAGGATAGATCCAAAATACAGTGTCCAAATTCTAGCTCTCTACAGGCTGCTTAGAATACATCAAACCTGTGAGACCTTTCTGAAAGTCAAGTCCCTGTGCTAAGTTTCTGCTACTTATCACAGTTGCCAAGCCCTTTTAATGCACATTCAGTGTTAACTCAACCCTTGTATTCTTTTCTGTTGGTCTTAGTATCACTGACAGATAACTGTGAGCAAAGTACTGGTATCATCACAGAGCTGAGGCTACCCACTTGCTCTTTATTTTTATGGAGAAATCGTTAGCAATAGAAATATGACATAAGAAATAGGGTCCTCTCTACCTGCCTCCCTCAACAAATACCATAAATACCTCAGTCCACTGTTCCCAGAGAGCAGTTCTTAGCTTGGAGAAAAACTTGTCATGTGCAGAGCAAAAGCAATCATCCCACCCAGAGGTTTCTCAAACAGCCAAAGCCAAGCTAAAGGTTTCACTCTGCTTTAAATTTGGAGTGGCCTCTGGATCCTGCAACAAATCAATACACTACTTCAACCTCAGCATAAATCAGGTACAATGAACTTGACATAGCATTTCTCTCCATATCAATTTTAAATCTTTAGACTTCGGTTGCTAAAGATAATCATAAGTATACCATAGTGTTTGAGAAAAGATGAAATGTATTAAAATATACTTGTATATATTTGCCTTTAATAAAAAGATAAAATTATTACAGAAATAAGTGAGAGGTGAAGAGTCCATTATATATTTGAAAAATAAAGTATTTCTCTAGTATTGTGCTCTATGTGGGTTTTTAATATTTAGTTATTTAATAAAAAGAGAAGGAAAAATCAAGAGTACATATACAGTGGTTATGCTTTAATTTCTTCCAAACTTTTACCTCTACCATTAATTCTAATATCACAGAGTCTGCTAGGTTAGATGACCCAAGTGTCAGGCCTGCTTCCACTGTGAACCTGCCATGACCCCTTTGCTGCTCTGGGGCTCCCTTAAAACTGGCAGCCTTTCATGTCACCCAGTAGAGAGCAGAAAGCTTTATTCTTGGGTGCAGAATATGCTCCCTTCAGAACCCAAAGAGGCCTATTATACATTGTGCTTCCGTCTTCATCATAGTGAGAGATGCAAGTTGTACTGATTTGTCTTTTACCTCAGAAGGGACGTCCTGGCATGCCCATGATCACTGGATACTCTTGCCCGAAAATGGTACAGCTGTAGGCCCCTACTGCCTTTTTCCTCACTGTACACTGCTTTATTGGATGACACACATACTCAATAGGTTTCCAAACACAAATCTTTAAATTTAGTTGTTTGAGTCTCATTTAGTCTCATTTATTTAATATTTACCTTAGGCATATAATGAAGATTATAGACTAACATTTAATGTACTAATCTATCACGTGTAATACTTTGAAAGCCTCCTACACTATTGTGAGGGATACAAACATGGTAAGATGCAGACATTCATAAGCTGCAGGGACACACAAGTATATAACACAAATACAAAGAAGTGGGCACCGTGGAAGTACTGTGGCAATTAAAGGTGGCGCCGAGACTAGGAAACGAATGGAAACTCAGAAAGTTCCAAAATGGAACATTAGTGTGTCAACGTGGGCATTCTGTCCCAGGACCTGGATTCTATTAGCACTCACCTTGTATATAAGACTAGCAGACCAAACCACCCCGGAGAGAATCAAACAGACCTAGGTTCCAAACCATATCTGCCACCTTATTACGTATGGGACCTGGGCCATGTTACTGAGCCTCCCTGAGCATTTACAAGATGAACAATAATACCTTACTTACCCAGTTGTGAGAATTGTATTTAATCATGTGTAAAACAGGCTACAATGAGCCTTCCATATATTGCTTTTCTTATTTTAAATCCCATGCCAGAGATAATAGGAAGAAGGGCAAAGAGTAAGAGAGGGAAATGCATTTGATTTGGAATGACTGTGGTAGAGGCAGCCGTGGCCAGGTCACCTCTCCCTATGGCAGCTCAAAAGCAGGGAAGGAACATTATCCCACTGGAAAAGAAAATTTTATTTAATCACCATTCATCTCTCCACCCTCCCCCCTCAACCCTGAAAAGCCATTTAATTCATCTTTGATATGAATCATTCATACATTCACTTATACATTCAACTTCATAAAGCACCTTAGATGGTGCTACTCAAAATGTGTTTCACAGACCAGTGTACAAGTTAAGGAGTATGCACTAGAATGTAAATCAACTGCATCTCGAAGCACACTGTTTAGTTCAGTCAACATTTTTTTCATAGCAAGACTTTCTTGGTGAATGAAACATTTACATTTGGGACAAGCACATTTTCTCATTCTGGACCAGGAAAAAAGAAGAGCTCACATCTAGCACTGTCTCAGAGTATCCAGTCACTTATTAAATAGACAATCTTTGAACTAACCTTAGCTCATTGGTTTGTGGTCAGTTGACAGCAGAAAAGTTCCCAACATTTGTTAAATAATGAACTTCCCAAATGCTTGTAGTAGAGCTTGTGCAGCTGAAAGATAACATCACATCTGACTCAGCTGATCTTGGCCTAATGCTTTTTAAAACACTGATTTGATTTCCAGACAAGGTGAATGCTATGCTTGCATCCTCTTATGACCATATCAAAATTACAACTAAACTACAGAATAACCATCACTGAGAGGTGTTTGAAGTGTAGATAAACAAAAGCCCTACAACTAAAGACATACAGAAGAAGCCACCTCAAGACTGGTATCAGGGGCAGAGATGTGGAATGGGCTGCTTCCACACCTGCATGTGACCACTAAAAATTGGGAAGGATATCTTGGCTGCTGATGGTCCCCCACCCAAAGGAATAAGGGGTCCCAGCCCCATACCAGGCTCCCCAGACAAGGGTTTCAGTGACAGAGAAGTCCCCATGACTTCTGGTTGTGAAAACCAGCAGAGATTGTGGCTAAGTAAGATAGAAGGTAACTGCAACCCCAGGTGATCCTCTTAAAGGGCCCACACCCAGACTTACTCACTGCCAGACTTACTCACTATGAGCTCCAGCACTGAGAGGCCCCAGGGACATCTAGGAAGGAATAGAATTATCTGGCTTCAGGACGAGGGCTGGAAGGGCAGTTGTCTCCTTAAGAAAGGAGCTGACGAAAGCCATTGTTTCTTTTTTGAGCCCTCTACTTCTCCGGGCAAGCAGATACAAGTGGCTGCCATATCTGAATCTCTATTAACCTGACTAACACCATTCATTTGCCCCACCCTGGCGATTCTGAGACCCTGTCCCACTCAACTTTCAGGCACACCCAAACTGCTTCCAGTGGCTCTTCCATACAATCTGCCTTGGCTCATGCTATAGACCAGGGGTATCAAAACTTTTGGCTTCCCTGGGCCACATTGGAAGAAGAATTGTCTTGGGGCATGCATATAAAATACACTAACAGTAACAACACTGATGAGCTAAAAAAAGTCACCAAAAAAAAAAAATCTCGTAATATTTTAAGAAAGTTTACAAATTAAGTGTTGGGCCACATTGAAAGCCATCCTGGGCCGCATGTGGCCTGCAGGCCGTGGATTGGACAAGTTTGCTATAGAGGGAGGGGAGGGCAGGGGAGGGCAGGGGAGAGGAGGGGAGGAGAGGGAAGGGAGGGGAGGGCAGGGTTGGGGAGAGGTGAGGAGAGGAGGAGGACGAAGAGGAAGAGGAGGAAAGGAAAAAGGCAGGTAGGGACTAATGGGAAAAAATAAAGAAAATCATAACAGCATTCTACTAATTTAAATTAAAACCAGTTCACCTCTGAAAAACTAGGGGTTGCTTATTATCATAACGCTCATCATCTCCTTGGGACACTGGCTAAAATTGGATCCAAGACTTGAAGGACTGCCAGTTCCTGTGACACCTGGATATTTCAAAGAATTCTGTCAAATTCTACCTGCTTAACTGATATTTATAGAAAACCACTATCTGGGTAGGTGTGGTTACACATTTCAGTTAGCTTGCCTGTGATTGGTCACCTAGCAGGACCCTAAAAAACATGCCTTCAATCCGCGGTGAGAACCTTCCAATCCAGCTTTCCAACTGACTCAATAACTCAAAAAACTAAAATATATGTGTTCAAAGTACTGATATCTGAGAAGTGTTGCGCATTCTCATAGAGCTCTTCACAGTTACATAAATCCTACTTCTGCCTTTTCTTTGTTTTATTTCAGATATTGTTCTAGAGGAAATGTTTTCCTGGGCAGAAAATTATTACTTTTCAGTAATAATGATAGCTAACCAGTTGTCAATCTCTTAAGTGCTTAAATTGTTACTAAGTCATTTCACCTCACAACAAAAGTTCAGTAACATGCCCTAGGTCTCATAGCTGGTATAATGATAAATATTGTCATCCTTATACAAGAAGACACATTGTCATCAACCCTGATCCACAATGCCAGACCCAGAGAGTTCTATTCATCGAATGCCGAATTGCTATTGTACATTTAGAATATCTGAAGGCTAGACCTTAATCATTCCAGCCAGAAGCCTCAAATGGGGCAGTTACAGACTGAAGGATAAAAAATGAACTCATCCTGGGTCTGAAGCTGGGCAAAGCCCACAGGTACTCATTACCACAATCTGGATCTGTCTGATGCTACCATCAAGTGTAAACAGAGCAGCTGAACACTCAGGGTGAAGTCACCTTACCACATACGTATACATAGGCAAGACATTCAAGTATCCATCTGTTTCACCTGCACAAGGACCTGTCTAGTCACCTAGTTTCTCTCAGCTCTCAGGAGGAATGCATGGAATGATGAAAAGATTGGTCCTAATCTCTGTTAAGCTTTACCCAACCACTGGAACTGGCGTAATTTTCTATTCTGTGTCCTCATCTATAGTAGTTTGTAATCAAATACAAAAGTATAAAAGTTAAAAGCTCTTCTTTCCACTTAGGAAGCAACATTAGACTTAAAATAGAATCTTCATTCCCTTTGTACTTGGCTCCTATAAGACTATGTTGGTAACATTCCAGAATCAGGTTTAGCAAACCACATGCAGTACACTTGTACAGCTTCAGGTCCAGCTGGACCCAGGGCCTCATCAAACAGTCTCTACCTTCATGTAGGTATGTGCCCTCACAACTTCAAGTCCAAAGGCAAAATGTGTGCCTTTTTCCAGTCGCTCATACAAAAGTCCCCTGACTAGTTTTGACTGTACCTGGTTGATGTGGCTTGAGTCCAATGCCCATCCCTAAACCCATCACTGTGGCCATAGGAAATGCTTCTGCTATGACTGGCATGTATATTACGTTACAGACAACCCTGGAGACAGGAAAAAAAATGAATTGCTACTGAGAAGGAACTCAGAGTCAGGTAATGAGAATAATTGGGAATGGATGCTGGGCTGGGCCAGCAAAAAACAGTGGCAAAGGCACCCAGAGCAGAGCGTGGGCTGAGCGGCGTAGTGGTGAGCACATAGCTCCAGAGTGCAGATTGTGTGTTAGTAAATCTCTTCATGTACATTTTCCCTCCAGAATACAGGGGGACAGTGTAGGAACATTTTGGTTTTTGTTGTGATTGTGGTAGATAAAACTGCCTTAAATGCACAATTTGGTTGAATGAGAAGCATGCAGAATCATTTTATCCTTTTATTTGGCCCAGAAATTAGGTTCTAGTCCTGATTTTGTGACAGAATGGTGCTCCATTCACATTTATTCAAATTCATTCATCTGCTCATGCCTCCACGCCATGTATAAGAATCGGCTAAGTATCTTCCATGTGAGGGGTCGCCCTCAAATAAATGGCACCCTTTGAAGGTGAATCTTCTAAGCAGTGTGCCCACCCGCTCTCTTCCTATGGATTATTGTTCTTCCCAGCAGCCCTGTGAAGTAGGTCCATTGTGCTTTGACAGCTCTGAGAAAATAAAACAAAAATTTATACACAGTGATTTTTTTGAAACTTTTTAGAATGGAAAGTTCTGAACAAAAGCAGAGAGTATATGAACCTGTATGCACCTGTTTTCAACCATGATTAAACATGGACTCACTTATTCCACGTACACCTCCGTCCTCTGATTATTTTGAAGCAAATCTCAGGCAGCATGTAATCTGTAAATATTTCAGCATCTATGTCTAAAAAGTAAGGACTCTTTTTTTTTGGACAAAGTCATTTATCATTGTCACACCTACAATAATCCCTTAATATCATAAAATATCCAATTAGTGTTCACATTTTTCCAATTGTCTTTTTTCTGACTTTTTGGTTTTTGTTGTTTACAATTTGTTTATTTTGAACAGGACCCAAATAAAGTCAAACACTGTAATTGGTTGATATGTCTTCTAAATCTGTTTTAATTCATAGGCTCCTTTTCTACATCTGTTTATTTATTTTGCCTTGAAAAAAATCTTTTTAACAAACCGAGTCTTTCGTCTTATACTACGTGAGTGAATTTAAGGATGCTTTCACAGAGCTTTTACAACAGTGAGTTGACAGCCAGGTATCAGAGCACACCTAGCATGGTGCTTAAGAAAAGAAATTCTACAGCCAACCTGCCTAGGTTTGTATCATGGTTCTGGCACTTATTAGCCACATGATTTAACCTCTCTGTGCCTCGATTTTCTCATTTTCAAAATGAAGGTGACTATAGTACCTATCTCATTGAATTAAATGAATAAATGGCCCAATGAATATACCATAATTAGCACAGCGATGCTTTGAATATAGTATATGATATACAGATGAGGAAATTGAGGGGCAGTGGGCCTGACTGGTCCAACTCTCAAAGCTAATTGGTGGTGTGGCAAGGACTAGAACACTGCTTTGTCCCACTGGTGAATGCTGTTTCAAACCACTGATAAATGAATGCTCTCACGTGTGGGCACCACGCTAACACTGACCAAGATGTTACTGCCATTCTGTTGTTAAATCACTGGGGTGACTTCAGGAAACTTCCCAGGTCTCAGCCTCCTGATCTGCAAAATGAGAGAGTCGGAGATGTGTCTACAGTGCCTAAAATCTCACCTAGGAGAAATTCCAGCAGAAGCTGCCCTTGCAGGCCTTGCAGGGGAGTCATCCAGAGCAGCAGCTCTAAATCAGCAGCAACCACAGAACCTTTAGATCCCCCAAAGGAGCCTCTGCCCCGTCCTTCCGACAGAGAGCCCTGAGCCACCAGGAGATAAGCCTCTAACACCTGTCTGACTCAGAAGCCAGGCCTGGTAGCCACCACGCCCTGTGCTACCTGACACATCTGATGCTGACTCACGGAGGCCCTTCTCCTTCCCAGGTTCCAGATAGTCTGTACCCAGGTAGTCCAGATTATTTACTGAGTGCCCTATGTGACAAGCCCTAAGGCCACCGCTGTAATGAACACTCAGCTCTATACATTTAAAAAGGTTCAAATGGTAAATTTTACTGGGTCTATTTTATCACAATTAGAAATTAATTTGTTTTAAAGACTCCGTCTTGTCATCGAGGATCTCAGTGTCCAGAGAGAGAGGACAGATAACAAAGCATGATTTCAATGTAGGAGCTGACCCATGATAAGACAGGGCAAGCCGGAGAACCCAGAGCCCACGTGGGTCAAGAGAAACTGCACCCCGCTCACCTGCTCACCTCGTCCTCTCTCTCCCTTCTGGCCAAGCTGCTCTGGACATAAAAATCTCCTCATACACCTCTATTCAGGCTGCAAGGCAGATCCTTCTTATCGCCCAAATACAACTGCTCTTCTCTAGTCAAACACCAAAGCTATACAGTGTTCTTGGAAATATGGAGGTCTGACTCTCATTGATTGGCCTTCAACTAAATGATAAAGTTAGAATCTGTGGATTTTTAAACTATATGACTCAAAAGATGTTTTTAGCAAAGTTACCACATTGGAAATAAGCCTTCAGAAATATTTCCTTTTTAAGGTAAATAAAGATTTTTGCAAATAAATCTGATAATCTGATAACCTCATGACAGCTTCATTGATTTTTATGTATTGCTGAACACTTTGTTTCACTCTATATAGAACCCATAAAATAATAAAATATGGCAACACTTAGTTTCTCTCTACACAAACAGCAAAAAAAAAGTAAAAATTTTCTGTCAAGAATTCAATAAAATTTTTAAAAATTTTGTTACCTTTGAAGTTTTATTTCTTCATTTTATAAACTTCAGGACAATAGATGCAAATGGGAAAAAATATGCCAATTACTTTTGTTATTTATTTTTATTAACATTTACATCAAAAGCTCCTTAAAAATCCAATACAGAAAAGGAAGATCAGAAGAAATAATACAAATGCCCATCGACTTAGAATTTGGTGAAATTATTTTTCAATAAACCCATAAAATGGAACCCTGGGCAGTAGACAAAGAGGTTACGTGGATCTGATTTTACTGGCATGGCACTGTGCTTCCAACGCAGGAGTCAAAGTAGCGTGTGCATAACACACCCCTGGGTGTAAAATTACGCTTGTCTCTGCTTTGTGGCCTCCAGCACTTCCTCTCTCTGAACATTCAAAATCCCTTGTTGAATGCCTAATGGCCCTGCCAGACTTAGCTCCAGGGGAGCAGGACCCTATGTTCAGCCCCAACACCTAGTCCAGGGTCTGGCACATGCTACAGGGCTGATAGCTGTTAGACGGTGGATAGTGCCTTCGTCTAAGGAAATGAGCTTGTTCTGTACGATCCCTGCTTCCTTTCCAAACTGCTGACACATCATGCACTTAATCATCTGTTCTAGAATTTTGCTTAGGATTATCCTCAAGCCTGTGGAATTTACCATTTTCCAGCTCATAGTGTTTGCATTCTTACTCATTTTCGGTTCTCAGGTTGCATGGTCTCCTCATTAGATTGTCAACTGTTTGAAGCTGAGGGGTCCGTGTTCTGTTTTGTTTATTTTGTAATATCCAGGATAACATTCTGCTCAAAGTGGAGGCCTTTTGAGTGATTAAAAGATTTGGCGAGTATCTCCTCCTAAGAGAATGAAAACTCAGAATCACTGTAATTAAATAACCACGAGCACTCCCGTTCACGGGCCAGGCCCCATGGTTAGAGATGTATGTCGATTACCTCTTTTATTCATCAGAACCATCCTCGGAGGGTAATACTACAATCCCCCTTTTACAGATGAGACCCCTGAGGCTTCAGCAGCTCTCAGGGACTCACTCCCAGTCACCCAGCCAATAAGAAATAGAACCAAGATTGGAAGAACCAGTTTTTTGTAACTGCAAGTGAGGTCCGTGCCTGTGACCATCCCCTCCCATGCCTCTAGCAGCTGACCCACCGACCATCTTCCTTTCTGGCACAGACTGGGCGTAGATGCATCGTGCCCATCTTATCAGCAACTTGGCGCATAGGAAGGAGCCCTGGAAGAAAACTTGCTAAGTTAATCTCCCCAAATTTTCATGTTTGTTTCGACAGTGATCATGATGGCTATGAGAAAAGGTACTTTTCTGACTCTGCTGACCTTAGCTCCTGGACTAAAGCAGAGAAGAGAAGCCCTGATCAGAGTGGTCCATGAACAGCCTCTGCAAACCCGGGTCAGGATAATGCCCTCCCCTCCCCGTCCAGTTTGGCTTGTTTAAGTAAGTAAGCCCCACAGAGGGAAGCAGTGTTATTTCCTGGACTGATTCTTTCTCTTGCAGAGAGAGACCCACACACACAAGTAAAGAGGATGCACTAATAGGGGAGAAGATTTGAGTGAATTAAAAGGATAGTGAGGGTGTGGTTGTCCACAGTCTAGCTGCAAGGACAGATGAATGTTTGGCCGTCATTACAAGAAACTTCTGGTTGGGAAATACTGTCTGGTATTTCCTTGCTGGTTTTTTACCCTCACACCACAGGCCCTGACCACTGAGGTCCGCTATGCAAATGTAAATGACCTCAATCAGGCTGCTGGTGACTCACCCACTCCCCTTTAAAGCAGCACTGGTTTCAAGGCAGTGTCTGCTCAGGGTGGAAGCCATGGCCCAGAGACTCTGTTTGTCCTGCTGGGTATTGGTCTGCTGGTTGGCGGTAAATGTGGCAGAAGGTAAGGGTTTTGTTTCTATTCTGCTATAGGCCCTCTAATTAATAAGTTGATTAATAAGATAGAAGTTGGCTTCATGATTATACATATGCATAAATTGGAAATACTCATGTCAGCTTCCATGGGCCTGTGTGGTTAAAGAGAAAGGCTGAATTTTACCTTCTGAAGATCTTGGTCTTAGTGTCAGCTCTAGCTCCGTGATTTTAGCCACACTTAACCCATCTGACATCCGTTTCCTCCTATGCGAAGCGACAGTATTAATAATAATCATTATTATGAGGGTTGTGAGGACCAAATGAGCTATCACACAAGAAAACTTTTCAGGCTTATAACACTATACTAATACTAGTGAGACTGTTCTAAAGTTAACAGTTTTCACCCTGAATTACTGTAATGACCACCTCTTTATTCGCAGCAGGACAGTAATTTGCACATGGTGGGTGTTTACTCTCTTTGTTAATTACTTTAATTAATTACATCTATTCAGCTGTGTCTTGGTGCTACTGGAGTAAACAGATTTCTTTTAGTATATATGATATTAGGTTCCATTTCTCTACTGTTCCTATTCTTATTTCTTTCCCCCACTACAAAGTTTCCAGGTAGCCTAAGCCTGAGAATTGGTTTACAAACCCAATGAGAGACAAGGACAGGGAGGGAAAGGAGGAGAAAGGGAAAAGAAAGAGGAAGGAGATCCTGGGGGACCTGCGTGTGATGTTTTGTTTTGGTTTTTTCACAAAACCGCATATGGTTCAGAGAGTAGAGACCTAGGAGTCAAACTGAGTCCTTTGCCCCTTTTACATGCCTTTGGGAGTTTTACAGGGGCTCAGCCAGACACTAGTCACCCCACAACAAGTTCCCTGCTCCTATTCTCCAAAGTTCACAACAGAACAGAGGGGGCGGAGACCTCAGAGCCGGTGGTGAGACCACCAGAGCGCACCCTGTCCAATCTCTGCATGAACTCTGGTGAACAAAGGGCAAGGAGATAGAGATTACAAATTCCCCAAGGCAAGGGCCTCAAGAGTCACCTGCAAAAAGTGACATCTAAAAAGTCACCAAGGGCGTTCCCTGGTGGTGTAGTGGCTAGGCTTCAGCGCTCTCAACGCTGTGGCCTGGGTTCGATTCCCAGCCAGGGGACTACCCCCACCCCCGCCCCCCCCGCCCTGCCCCGCCAAAAAAAAAAAAAAAGAGTCACCATAAAACAGAACTAGCCACCCAACACTTTTTTTCCAGAAAGTGAACTACTCTTCAGGAATATTGAAAATATGTAGCTAAACGAGTTATGATGAGACCATAGGTTTATTCACACTTAAAAGTATCCCAATTAAAAATGTGATTATCTGACTTCTGAACTTGGCTCACTCTTCCCCACTGTCCCTCGGACTGGCACCGAATCTTCACATGGAACTACTGTGCCCGAGCATCCAGCTCGTAGCTCATTTACACATACCCTGGCTCTGCCAGGCAGGGGCAGGTGTGGGTCCTAAAATAACACACTGTCCTCTCTCCTCTTCCTGGCAGAATTCCTGTTTTCACCTCTCTTTACTGCAATTCTGCTTCACATGATGATATTTAAACGTCACTATAGCATAACCTTCACGAAGCCTCTCTTAAGATGTACAATTTTAAAATTGTCATCTCTCTGACATCTTAAAATACTTACAACAATGTGCACATCACCCATCGTGCCACATTCTTAGAGACCCTGTATCTACAGCATGTCCCTACTTCTCTCTCTCAGGCTGTGTCTTTATGATCTCGTCATTTGCTGCAGCACTTTAAACAGTAATCTGTACACCACTGAAAAATGTCTAGATTTATAGCATAGCATCGAAAGAGGCCTGTGTGACACTTACTGGGCTCCAAATTTTTTACCTGTAAAATCAGATTTGATCAAGATAGCCAATCACTTTGTGAGTCTACAAAATGAATTGAGTTGCTGTTAGTTCAGTAAATTAAAATCAAATTGCGCTGGAAGTAAATTAATCACAGGATTTGTATTTCTTTCTGTTTCAACGCTGAAAGCATATGAGAATTTTTCTAATGCTCTATGTCCCATGTAAAGGAAGAGCTACATTCTTAGATATCAAGTATTACATGAAGCTCATTTCTCTTAAAATCAGTATAGCTCACTACAAATCCAAACTCAGCTACTGTCTGCCCAAATAACCACAGACTACAGGTAATTATATATAAATAAAAAGGTCTTCTCGTCCTTACTTTTTTTTAAAGTACTAGTTGTTGGTATGCCATGAGTCTTATGTCTAGACTATAATAAACCCATTTAAAATTGATATCCAAACTCTAAGCAATATTTTGGCTTAATTTTTTATTATACTCTAATTTTAAATATAAGTTATTACTGTGAATTTTCTGGAACTGGAATTAAATACTCATTGAGCTTCACCAAAATCTACAGAGGAAACCTCTTCATCTGCCTGCCCATTCATTCAGTTTATCAACTAGGCACCACTCTAAACCAGGAACTATTTCAGGGACACAGCAGTGACCAGCAGAGTCAATAGTCCTGGTCTTCATGGAGGTCCTAATAACATCTATACCCTTTAGTCCTATTAACAGTGCACAGATTTTATGTATAAAAATGTAACCAAATGGGCCCAAGAAAATGGGGATCAGCTAATAGAAACTTTCCATAACATTTAAGATTAATAATAGCACTACCTAACACCTACTAAATGCATACTGTGTGTCAGAAATATTCTTTGTATGTTATTTTAGGTCACAGAACAAGCTGGTGAGATAGGGAGTATTATTTTCTCCATTTCACAATTGAGAAAGAGGAGATTCAGGAAAGTTAAGGAAACTCTCAATGTTCACACAGTTATTAAATGGCAGAGTTCAGGGATCCTGGCTCTAGAGCCTATACTTTTAAATACCATGCTATTCTGCCTTTTAAAAGGTTTCAATCCACATTTAAGTATTTTACCTACTTTGGGCTGATTAAGGTTGCAGAAGAGCTCTAATCTCTGGCAGTCAGTGCCTTTGGTGTCATGTTAGTGTATTACATAATAAGAAATATCTGCTTATTGACAATCACATTATCCCTGAGATGTAGAAACATGGTAACTTTTGCAATGATAGAAACTGAGATTTCTCGCAACCAATTCAGTTTTACTGTTAGCACTGTACTGGGGATGAGGGAGTAGTGGTATATAGGATGATCAAATGAATAATTCAGTGGAAGAGGAATATAACCCCTGAATAGTGATCACATGACTAATGAGTATTATGAAAGTGGACTCATGGGATGCTCTGGAAGCACACTGGATAGTGCCTTAATACAGCCTCAGGGTTAAGGCCTCCCTGAGGAAATGAAGCATGAAATCTGCATAGACGTAAGCCAGGCAAAGATGGCAGGACAGGGTGCTCTAGCCACCTGGAAACAACTTTTTAAAAGTCCGTGACCATTGATGACTTCTGCCAAAGTAGCTTTCATGGATGGAGGAGACAGAATCAGATTCCAGGGGCTTACACAGGTGAGGGGGAAATGGAGTCAGAAGTGTGCAGATTTCTCTTTGCAGTGAGAGAAGTAGGAACCAGAGAAGTTCATGGCAGATCACTGCAGTTTTCTCTCTGAAATACGAAGCTAAGTGATCTATTTAAAAAGAGAAAATTTTGAAGGGAATTCTTCAAATGAATGAAAAAGGATGAGAACTTTGAAGGGGCTTTGAGGAGAGTATCCAAGGATTATAACAGAAGACAGCAGGAATGAAGCAGAACAAGGAACACAAAAGAATTGACAAGCAGTGTTAACTCAGCCAAAGCCAGAAACGATGAATGGCATCAACCCACTTACTCACGTGTGCGCCTTAACTTCGTAAGGAGCCTATGACAATTTCCCAAGTCAATCCCTATGACTGCAACACTTTAGAATACTGTGTTAGCCAACCAGTGACCTGAAATAGCCACCATGTGTCTAGTCTGCTGGAAGAATGTGGTTTTATTAGTCCTGCCCACATTTTTAGGTTGGTTAGTAAGACAAGCTTGTATCTTAATCTTGGGCCCTTAGAAATTCTCAGAAGAGAATAACCAAACACAACTGGGTATCCCAGTCAGAGAAAAGCCACCTAGCAGACTCTCACACCCCGCTGTCAGCTGGAAGATTCAGAAAGTAGCCTCACGTTCTAAGAAATGAGATGAGCAAAGGGTTGGTTTGTTGGTTGGGTTTTTTTTTTGTTTGTTTGGGGTTTTGTTTTTGGAGGGGGGGTTGGTTCCCTGGCTGGGAATCGAACCCAGGCCACGGCGGTGACAGCACTGAAGCCCAGCCAGTACACCACCAGGGAACCCCAGGGTTGGTTGGTTTGTAACAGGTGGAGTACAGCTTACAGAGTGGCAGAGTTCAAGGCCCAGCTAAGCCTGATCTGATAGCAAAATGCCAAATGGTTATTAAGAGTAAGGCTAGCTTCTCCCCTAGCAACTAGATCCTTGGCAGAAAGTTTTTATGCTACAAAGGTTCAGAACTGATCTAACAGTGTAGGAGGAAAAGAAGAGTAATGTGGGATTTAATCATCTTCTATCGTTTGAAATATCTTAAGCTAGTTTCAGTCATAGAATTTTAATACTCAGTATCCTGAATGGGTACGAGAGAAAGGGTTAGTATTTCATTCAAGGAACAGATACCCATTCAAGCTAGCTTTTACAAAGAGTAGAGTTGGAGGGGGGCTGATTACTATAAGGGTATCTTCAAGAACCTTAAGTACAGCCAGTCCTCAGCGAGACCAGCCCTGCAAAGTCCAGAACCAAGGATACTCTCATCCTCACTGTTACCACATGGTCTCTTGTCTCTCCTCTTGGAGAGGCAGTCCTCATATTATAGCTTCAATGGAAAGACTGGCTACTCGGCTTACTCAACACTTAATTGGCCAAAACCTAACACTCCAGCCCCTGCCCTACACCTTCCACTAATCTTCCTCTGTGTCTCTCTGTTGAAACGCTTAAGTGAGATTCTGATTGGTTACTGGCCAGCCAATGAATGAGGTGAGTGTCTAACAGCAACCCAATCAACCATAGCCAAAGGTGTGTAGGACTGACTTTAGGCGGGGTTGTGGGTGAAACAGAATCTCTAGAAGGGGCTATGAACACAGGCAGGCAAAATGCATATCTTATATAACCGAGAAAACTGAAGTCAGCTGTTGTAAAGATGAAGGGAATCTAACTCTTGTTAAGTCCCTCATTACTCTCAAGTTTCTGTGGGGCGCTCATGTCCCCATTATCCATACTCAGCAGCCCTTTCCAGGCCTATGATGCTGAGTCTCTAAGGGAGTGAAGGAATTATTTTCTAAAGGGAAGTTTATTTTTTCATAACCAATTAGATTAGATGATGCAGCTGGAGGGAAGACTTTGACATCTGACCTGGATCCAGATTTCTTCCCAGAAACTAATTTCATCCTGGTCCTCAGTGCTCATTCCCCACTGCATGTAGAGGTCCCCACCCTTCCTCTTTAGCAAATTATTTCACTGCTGGGGCAAGTGAAGCAGACCTTTTGGATTAATGTCCTTCGGGGGCAATTATTTTTATTTTCTTAACACTAAGTTTTTTTCTCCACTAATTTTCATTATTTAGTAACAGTTTATACACAATAAAATGCACACATCTTAAAGGTAGAAATTGATCACATTTTACACATACATACATATATGTGTGTATATAAATATTTAATATGTCTGTGCATGTGTATATTTAAATATAAATGTATATGTGTATATTTGTGTGGTGTGTATAAATAGGTAGATAGATGATAGATAGATAGATAGATAATCTCCGTATTTATGTAACAACCACCCAGATCAGGATCTACAGAATCCTCTGGTTACTTTTTCCACTGACCCTAACCGAACTACTTGTTTTAACTTTTTTTAAACCATAGATTAGTTTATCTTGTTCTTGAACTTTATACAAGTGAATGTTTTGCTCAACATAACATCCATGAGATGCATCTATGTTGTTGCATTAGTGATTCTTCCTTTTCATTGCCGAGTAGATTTCTGTCATTTGAATATACACATTTTATCCATTCTCCTAGTGATGAGCATTTGCATTGTTTCCAACTTTAGGCTAATATGCATAAAGCTGCTATCAACATTCTTGAACAGTCTTTTGTAGACACGTGCACTCATTTCTCTTCGGGAAATTTCCCAGACTGCAATTTCAGGGTCATAAGGTGTGTCCATGTTTCATTTCATTGAACCTTGGCAGTTCTTCCAAACATGCTCTGAGATTTCTCTATTTCTCTCTTCTAATATCTCCCCCCGACTACCACCTAAAAGCATCCCTTCTGCTTTTGTTATTAGGCCTTCTTCCTGACTGCCATTTTTCTCCCCATAGGACAAGAGGTAGTCATCCCTCCTGGAGGCCCACAAGATAATGTAGACCCTACAGACTGCCAGATCTTCACTCTCACCCCTCCACCTGCCACAAGGAACCCAGTGACAAGGATCCAGCCCATCACAAGGAAACCCAAGTATCCTTTCCAGTTTTTTCCACGGCGAAGGCCCAGAGTCCACATTAGGTTTCCAAACAGACCATTCTCTCCTCCACAGTGCAACCACCGGTTTCAGTTCCATCCAATATTTTGGCCACACAGGCACTTTACTTCTCATTATAAATATTTCCCCAGAAGACGACTCTGGAGAGGAAGCTCATCTGAGGAAAGCAGAAAGTGAAGAGAAGCCCTGAACACGCTGAAGCACAAAAGGCAATGTCTCAGGAAAGACTATGGGATTTTTGTTTTCTTTTCCCAAATTAAAACTATTGGATTTGCAGAATCTTAAACACCACCGACTAGAAATCATTCTCCTTGTCAGCAGTGGAGATACTGGTTTATAGTTTATTCCTGCTTGCAAAATAGGAGTAATAACTTTATTATTCTTATCCCCAACTTTTTATGATTGCAGGATATTCATGCAAATAAAGTCCTAAAATGGGGTGATCTCAAAATCTTTATCCACACTGAGATGCTACAAGAGTCAGCTGTCTTCTAAATTAGGGTAAAAACATTGAAATAGAGATTGTTGTAAATGAAATGAAGACATTAATGACACCATTTTGTATTCACTGGAAAACTTACGGAGCAAGGTGCATTTACAAAGTGAATTTTAAAAGAAATTATAGAAAACTGAAAGATTTATTTTAATCTCTGGCAGTAGTGTGTAGGTACAAATTATTTATTCATTTACTAATTTTTATTAATTAAGGTATAATTCCCATAACATTATATTAGCTTCAGGTGTACAACTTAATGATTCAGTATTTGTACACACTGCAAAATGACCACCACAAGTAAGTCCAGTTAATCCGTCACCATATATACTTGCAAAATTATTTTTCTTACGATGATAATTTTCAAGATCCACTCAGTTTTCTAACAACATCAACAAAAAGAATTATAAAGAGTAAAACAAAACTAAGTTATGGGGAGTCTGACTATAGATAATACTTTAAAGCTATCCTAAACTGAATTACCTAATGCAAAAAATTTGCTAACTATAATAAATAAATGGACTTCAAAGTTAACTTTTTAAGCAACCAGTGCAAATTAGCTTGATAAGTACCTCACTGTTTCTCTCATTGTCATCATGTCAACACTAGCTTAAATAATTTACTTCTGTTAAAACTTTCAACATGGATCCAGGCTCAAAGTCTGATTATGTTTACATGGATGTTCTCGTAACTCTAGAACCCCACAGATGTAAGTTCACTCAACTATAGGAAACCGTATTCCAAGGGTGCAATGTAAGTGACACATCCCACAGATTGCATTTGTTGGTTATTTCTTTAGACAGTCTGTAAAACACTGCCTCCTGTTTGTGCCTCTCATGTAGCCTGTAACACAGGAACTTTGGTTTGGCATATGTGCTAGTGTATTACACCTGTTCTTCGTAAGAACTATGTGCAAAAGTTGCTGCTGCTATTGCTTCTACAAAGAAAAACAAAAAACATAAAGAGGTGAAAATGTGGGGAAGGTTGCCTGGGAAATGGACAGAGATTGCTATGAATCCTTACTATATTAAAAAACAAAAAGAAAAAAAATTATTTGCTTTACTCATTGCATAGCAAATTTTCATTATAAGAACAGATACTTGCTTCAAAATGGCAGGTGTAAATAAAACCTCTATTTGAAATCCTTATTAAGCAATTGCATATTTTTTAAGAAACTTGCTCTCTTTTTTGCTTTCTTTTTGGTGGGACATTAAGTAGAAAAGGGCCAACTGTGAGCAAACCTAAAGACAGAAAAGTCTGTATGTGAATCTCCCCTCCATTTCAGGACCTCCTCTTTATTACGGTCGTGGTTCATGGCTCAATGCTCACACTGCTCACAGCTCATACTGCTCACGGCTCACTGTGCACACTGCTCACACTGCTCACTACTAACACTGCTCATTGCTTGTATCACTCACTGCTTACACTGCTCACTGCTCTAACTGCTCATCGCTTATACTGCTCACGTTACTCACTCCTCACACTGCACACAGCTCACATTGCCCCCTGCTTACTTCCCACTGCACTCACGGCTCATTGCTTCTATTTCACACTGTTTATACTGCTCACTGCTCACACTGCTCACCATTCGCACTTCCACACTGCTCACTGCTCACACTGCACACTGCTCTCACTGCTCACTGATTATTGCTCACATTGCTCACTGTTTACACTAACTGCTAACTATTCAAACAGTTCACTGCTCACACCGCTCAATGCTCTCACTGCTATATGCTTACACTGCTCACTGTTCACTGTTCACACTTCCACACTGCTCACTGCATACACTGCTCACTTCTCACACTGCTTATTGCTCACTGTTCAAGCTTCTCACAGCTCACTGCTCACTGATTACTGCTCATACTTCTCACTGCTCACTGCACACACTGTTCACTGCTCACTGTTAGCTTCTTACATAGCTAACTGCTCACTGCTCTTCCTGCTCACTGCTCTTCCTGCTCACTGTTCACTTCTTACACTACTCACTGCTCACACTCTCATTGCTAACACTTCTCATTCTCACTTCTCGTGTTCACACTACTCACACTGCTCACTGCTCACTTCTAACTTTTAAAACTGCTCACTGCTCACAGCTCAAATGGTTCAGTTTGCTCACTGCTAAACACTGCCCGCTGCTTTCACTGCTCACCCTGTTCAATGCTCAAACTGCTAGCGCCTGCTCACTGTTCACTTCTCACACTACTCACTGCTCACACTGCTCTCTGCTCACACTTTTCTCACTGCTCACTGCCTACATGGCTCACTGCTCAGTGCTCACAATGTTCACTGCTTACAGCACACATGTCTAACGGCCCACACTCCTCACTGCTCACACTACACACTGCTCTGACTACTCACTGCACACATTGCTCACACTGCTTATTGCTCAATGCTCAAACTTCTCACTGCTCACTTATTGCTGCTTTTACTCCTCATTGCACATGCTACACACTGCTCACACTGCTTGCTGCACATACTGTTCCCTGCTCACACTGCTTACACTGCTCACTGCTACACTGCTCACTGTACATATTGCTCACAGTTTATACTGTATATTGCTCACTGTTCACACTTCTCACTGCTCACACTGCTCACTGCTCGCTGCTCACTTCTCACACTGCTAACTGCTTGCTGCCTAAACTACTCACAATGCTCACAGCTCTCACTGCTTACACTGCTCACTAGTTACACTGATCACTGACCACTGTTCACACTGCACACTACTCACATTTTGTTGCTTACACTGCTCACTGTTCTCACTGCACACTGCTTACATTGCTCATTGCTAACTGCTCATTGTTCTCACTGCTCAATATTCACTGCTGACTCCAGTACTCACATTACTGAAACGGTTCACACTGCTCACTTACTGCTCTCTGACAAAATTCAGTACACATTTATGATAAAAATGCTCAACAAGGTGGGAATAGAAGAAACATATCTCAATTTAATAAAGGCTATATATGATAAACCCACAGCTAACATCATACTCAATGGGGAAAAACTAAAAGCATTCCCCTTAAGTTCAGGAACAAGACAAGGATGCCCACTGTCACCACTCTTATTCAATATAGTACTGGAAGTCCTAGCCACAGCAATCAGACAAGAAAAACAAATAAAAGGCATCCAAATAGGAAAAGAAGAAGTAAAACTATTATTATTTTCAGACGACATGGTACTATATAGAGAGAACCTCAGAGATTCGAGCCCCGAATTACTAGAACTGATAAATGAATTTAGGAAAGTAGCAGGATACAAAATCAATATACAGAAGTCAGTTGCATTCTTATACACCAATAACAAATTAGCAGAAGGAGAAATTAAGAAAACAATCCCATTTACAATTGCATCACATAAAATAAAATACCTAGGAATAAATTTAACCAAGGAAGTAAAAGACATATACTCAGAAAATTTTAAGACATTGAAGAGGGAAGTCAAAGAAGACACAAATAAGTGGAAACACATACCATGCTCATGGATAGAAAGAATTAATATAGTTAAAACGTCTATACTACCCAAAGTAATCTATTGATCCAATGCAATTCCCACCAAAATACCAAAGGCATTCTTCACAGAAATAGAACATATAATCCTAAAATTTATATGGAACCATAAAAGACCTAGAATCGCCACAGCAACCCTGAGAAAAAAGAACAAAGTTGGAGGAATCACAGTCCCAGACATCAAATTATACTACAAGGCCACAGTTATCAAAACAGCATGGTATTGGCATAAAAAGATAGATAGATCAGTGAAACAGAATAGAGAGTCCAAAAATAAATCCATGTGTATATGGCCAACTAATCTATGATAAAGCAAGAACTTCCATTGGGGTAAAGATAGCCTTTTCAACAAATGGTGCTGGGAAAACTGAAAAAATACATGCAAAGAAATGAAACTGGACCACCTTCTTAAACCATATACAAAAATAAACTCAAAATGGATTAAAGACCTAAATATAAGGCCTGAAACCATAAAACTCCTAGAAGAAAATATAGGAAGTAACCTCTCAGACATTATCCTTAGCAATACTCTCAATGATGTATCTCCTCAGGCAAAGGAAACAAATGAAAAAATAAACAAATGGGACTACACCAGACTAAAAAGTTTTTTTTACAGCAAAAGAAACCATGAACAAAACAAAAGACATCCCACAAAATGGGAGAAAATATTCGCCAATGAGGCAACTGACAAAGGGTTAATATCCAAAATTTATAAGAAACTCATACAACTCAACACTAAAAAAAACAACCTGATTAAAAAATGGGCACAAGACCTGAAGAGACATTTCTCCAAAGAGGACATACAGATGGCCAGTAGACAGATGAAAGAAGCTCAACATCACTAATCATCAGAGAAATGCAAATCAAAACCACTATTAGATACCAGTTTACTCCTGTCAGAATGGCTCTCATCAATAAATCAACAAACAACAAATGTTGGTGAGAATGTGGAGTAAAGGGAACACTTTTGTATTGCTGGTGGGTCTGCAAATTCATCCAACCACTATGGAAAACAGTATGGAGGTTCCTCAAAAAAATTAAAAATGCAACTGTCTTATGATCCAGCAATTCTACTCCTGGGTGTTTATCCAAAGAAATCCAAAACACTAATTTGAAAAAATATATGTTTATTGCAGCATTATTCACAATAGCCAAGATATGAAAACAACCTAAATGTTCATCAATAAATGACTGGATAAAGGTCTGGTACATTTACACAATGGAGTATTACTCAGCCATAAAAAGGAATAAAATCTTACCTTTTGTAACAACATGGATGGAACTAGAAGATATCATGCTAAGTGAAATTAGTCACACTGAGAAAGACAAACACCATATGATGTCACTTATATGTGGAATCTAAAGAACAGAATAAAGAAACAATCAAAACAGAATAAAAACAAAAACAAAAATCTCAATTAAAAAATGGGTAGATCATCATGCTAAGTGAAATAAGACAGACAGAAAGAACCCAGAAGTACATGATTCCACTCATATGGGGACCATAAAATGGAAACCAACAAAGAAACAAAACTCATGAACACAGTCAATAACTTAGTAGTTACCTGAGGGTAAAGGGGGAGGGGGATGGGGGGGAAGGGACAGAGACACAAAATATGGTGATGGAAAGAGATCTGACTCTGGATGATGAACACATAATGCAGAGCATGGAGGAAGTAATATAGAATTGTGCACCTGGAACCTATGTAATTTTTGCTGATGAATGTCACTCCAATAAATTTAATAATTAAAAAAATTCTAAAAAAAGAAAGTAAATTATAAAAAAAAACCTGTAAGGCAACATACAAATTACAACACAATAAAGACTTTTGAAAACTTAAAAAAAAAGGAACCAAGTTCCTTAAAGAGAGAGATCTGTCTGTTTCGTTCACTTCTTTATCCCCAAGACTTAAAACAATGCCTGCACACAGTTCTGAGATACTGTAATACCATCGATGGTATAACACAGACTCAATAAATATCTGTTGAACAAATAAATATTTGAACCTCCTGATATTTAACATTAATTGCTTTCAAATCAATTTCTACATTCAGGGGAAGTCTCAGAATTTTTCAATCTCGAGAAAAAAAGAAACACTATTGTGGTGAGAAAGATAAGGTACACACATCCCTCTCAAATAAAACAGTTGCTGGCCACTGGCGCGTGCTGTCAGTCAGTCTTCTTTCAGAAATTCTAACATGAATCTTGCTCTGTTTCACTGCAGATAAAATGTCTTTCAGTAGTTTGTTGGAGGATAGATTGGAATGGTACCCAGAGATAATTCTCCAATTTAATTATTTAATTTTGTAATTTTGTTCAAGCTTTATTAGTGGAATCTATTGCTTTTTTAAAAAAAAAATCAGAGTCCAATTCTCTTTGTAAAATCTGTCCTCCAAGGCCAGGCCAAGACACACAGCCTTCCTGGGAAGGCTAATTATCTGAGAGGCCTTTTCAAACTGTTATTCTTTAAATATCTGTTCAACAGGCAAGGAGAAACTGATTTTTCTGACAACAAAATTTATGTATTTCTTGACTTATGTTCTAAATAGGATGTTTATTATGAGTTCTGCACATAACGCACATTTTCAGTTCTTTGGAAATAGCTTTCACAATCTTCCCTCACTTGGAGACTTAGATGCCCACCTCCATCTGGGTAGCAGTGGATTTCATACATTCCCAATAATACATTTGTGTTCAAAATGTGTGTTGAAGTTATTCTGTTTCCATATTGGCAAAGCATTTCTCCTTTCCTATAGACTCTTTTCAGTTTTCTTTGGTGATTTCTTTTTCTCAAATCAACAAGTTAAGAATTGTATTAATGGCTTAAATTTTAGACGCAAAATAGATTGCTTATTTCCCCTAACCAACACAGACAACCTACCCCGAATTTTTCAAATTCAGAACTCCAGTGGACTGACTGCTGACTTAACACACATATTAGCTGACTGATACAAAGGTTGGAAATGTGTCTGGGGCTGCACCATGCAAGCTCCCGTGCTGCAGTCCAATATAATCAGGACAGATTACCAGTGCCAGTGTGGACGAATTCTCAAATTTCCATTCATCATGAGCATACTCGTAAACTTACATTTTGCTGCTTATATAGAAATCACACTGGAAAATTATATTTCCAATTAATTCCAAAAACATCCAGAACCCTTTTGGGACTGGCACTCTTGGAAGTAGCCTGATTGACTTTCCTGCTGCTGCCTTTGCCCAGCAGTACACATGTCATTGTTGTGAGGCAAATCCACTTTCATAATTCTTCAACTTCATCTTTATTCAGGATCCTCAGCTAAGTCCACCTCAGCTCCTTCCCACCACCCCCATGCTTCCACCAGCCTAGCCCTCCTCCAGCCACTCACTGATTTGCCTTGCTGACCTGAGTCACCAGCCACCTGCTGACATTAGGGGAGCCCTGACATAAACACAGAGATGAAACCCATATGCATTTGGTCTCTTCTGTTCCCACTATGCTTCATAAACACCTATGAGACTAGACTACTAGTATGATTAACTATCAGTGTTCACTAGGGTGTACCACTCCCCCTGTGGTACCCCCTGAATGGGCCTTCTATGTATTTACACTTCTCCCTTGCCACCTCTGCGGTTCAAATAAATTAAGGCTTATCATTGGGCACTTAAAAAAAAAGAAGGAGGAGGAGGCCATTTATTACAAGGATAAACAGAACATGTAATACCCCTCAAGTGAAATGCATCACAGGTGTTGAGCATTTTTTCCCCCTTAGAAAGGCTATGAGTTACAGTGAGTGGAGCTTTACTGCCACCTCCTGGATCACAGCTGGGTAGCACCGGGCTGCCCTGGGCAGAGCCTAAGGCGGAGGGTGTCGTCCTAATGAAATGGTCGTAAGGCCCACTGCCTCCACCCTTAAGTTCAGACGTTCGTTAGTAACTTTCCTTAAATAATTCCTATCCATCCAGCAGAACTGACTTCTCCCTCATTCCTCTACATGAGGAGGGAGAAGTGTTTATCTCTCATTAAATAATTTCCTTCCAAGACCCAACAAAAGAAGGGGACCAGACCACTTTACTTAGGAAGACAAGTGTAATTAAAACTGCATTCCTCTGATTATGTTGCATTTTCCAGTAAAAAATAAGTTTGGATCTACAATATAGTTCAAACCAAACTATAATATCAAGATTTGATATTTGTCTTTGTTTCGGAAGGGAGGGAACACATCTACAGAAGAAAATCTCTAATAGTCAAATTAATACATGCTAAATTAAAAGATCTTCAATCTTTATTCACAGAAAAATTGGAATTCAAATGACCAATAAAAATGTCAAAATAAAAAATATGAAAATGTGTAACCATAGTATTAATTTAAAAATGTAAACTAAAGCAAGATAATTTTGCCCATCAATTTGGTGAAAATGCAAATTAATATCTAAAATGGTTCCAATATGAGAAAATAGACCTTTTTTTTTTTTTTTTTTTTTTTTTTTTTTGGTTTGTGGGCAGCTCCCTGGCTGGGAATTGAACCCAGGCCGCAGCTCTGACAGCGCCAGCGCCAAAGCCTTAAGCCACTACACCACCAGGGAACCCAAATAGACTTTCTCATACACTGTTGGTGGGAATATAAATTGGTACAGCATTTTTGGAGGATAATTTTGCAGAATCGCTCAAAATGTAAAATGAAGCATAACTTCTGCAGCTTCAACCTGGCCATCTCTGTAAGCATTTGATGGTTTCTCCAGCACCCACTCTATTTACTTCCCTGGCTTTGTGGAAGTCAGGTGGTTCCACGTGTAGGCCATCATTGGCGAACCAATCAGCATAATCCCATTGCCTGTTGCTTCCATTATTAATTCAAACAAAGGAATCTACCAGAGGCCCAACTAATCAATGCATACCATTGCCCTGGTACAGTGCTTGATTCAAAGTGAGCAGTACCCAAATTTCACTTAATCAGAGTGAGGTTTCGTTTGATAGTTGGGGGGGATGCACTTCCTCCTCTGTAAGTGAATGAGGAAGTGTGTAGCTCCAGGAGTCCAAGCTCCCAACATTTATATTATTAATATCAAAACAAAAAAATTTTTAATTGATTTCAGATTTAAGTAATAATGACCATATATTTATTTCAGAAAACATGCATAGCTCTATTTTTATTAAATGGCACTAAGTAAATTCCTTAAACTTTCAAAGCCTATTACCTTGCTTATAAAATATGACTAATACTCCTACCTTCATAGGAATATTATTACTATTGTCATATAGAAATTTGTGTGGAACAGAAATAGATAAATAAAATGTATTTCCCAATCTTTAGAAACACAGAAAATTTAGTGGGGTGGTGACGCTGGCTATTGTTCTTGCCCATGTGCCTTCAGAATCTGGCCCTGATTCTTCTGGAGGGTCTAAAAGCAACTGAATAAACAGCTTTTCTACTTAAAATATAGTGGGGGAGACAGACAAGTAAGCATAAATGCAAGCAAAAGGAGTGATGATCCAAGGAAGAGAGCTAAAAACAGGTTGAGAAGGGAAGGAACCGATTGAAACACTGTTGTTGTAGGGTGGAAGGATAGTTTTCAATTCTAGCAGCAACATTAATGGAGATTACTTTCTAGATTTAGAAGTAATAAGATAACTGAATGGAGATAAACTGACATAAAAACCTGTTCTCTTGACTGATAGGAGATCCTACCCTAATCCAGGGACAGGAAAACATGCTGAATTGAGATATTTTGGTTTCATTTCTGATTCTTATTTTCATTCACGTTAACCAACAATACATTTTTCAAAATTTTTTTGGAACTTTCCTCACTTCTACAGGAGATGACCCTGCATGACTAAAGTAGAACAATAACGCTATGCAATGAGGAGAAATAAAATTTCACTGAAAGCAAAGGAAAATGACATTTATACAGATGGTTTTTGGGTTTTTTGTTTTCTTTTAAGAAAATTTCTCAGTATATAATAGAGTCAATGTCAGATATCTACAAACAATTATACACACAAAGCTCTAAGTTACAAGTTACAGACAAGAGATGACAAGTGATGTCAAGATGTGTGGTAAGGTACTTCTCAAAACATGTTAAGAAACAGATAAACTAAGGGAGTTTCCTGGTGGTGTAGTGGCTAGGCTTCAGCGCTGTCAATGCTGTAGCCTGGGTTCAATTCCCAGCCAGGGAACTACCCACATATAAAAATAAGAAAATAAAAAGAAACAGATAAACTATATGTTCATTACATTTTCAAGTTATTTCATGTCTGAAGCTATCAAGAGAAAAAATAGGACCCTTTAAAAAGCAATGTGACAACTTAATTTTTCACTCACACAGAAGAGTGTTAAGGGTCCATTTCTAACATAAAAACACTTAACACAAAACAGTAGGGGAAAAAAACATTTAATCCAATTCACTAGGACTAGCCTTAAAGCCTCAGGAGCAGAGACCCTGGTTTTTCTAATTCCCTGCCAGTGGTTCAGCTATATGGAGGAGGGCTTAGAAAATTAGTCAATTACATTTCAATCTAGTCTGAGTCACTGTTTAGTATAAATCCAGCCTTATACTGTAGCACAACTAAGATACGGAAGCCAATAATGAGAGTCACACAAGAAAACACATTTTCTATGTTTCCACTTCAATACGAAGTTAGCTATTCTAATTAAGCAAGGAATTCTCAATCAGGAGAACTAGGTTCTAAGACTGAGTCTGTCACAACTTTTATCAGGTAGTCTTTACAAGACATTTTACTTTATGACCAGGCTGCTTGTATCACTGGTTAATTTTATTATAACAATAATAATAATAATAATAATAAATTAACTTGCCATCTCTATATCCAAAATTTCCAAAAAAGAATTAACAGATTATTTCAGATGTATTGGTCAAATACCATACAGTGTTGTATACATACATGGCTTAGTTTCTTAAATAAATGCAAATAAAAACCATCTATGGAGCTCAATAACATATAACATTTATTCATTTTAAAGCATACATACACACAGTAAGTCCATTTTTCCCCACCAGTACATACACATATTTCCTATTAGTACACGACTTAATCATATCATTCTAAGGAGAGGCAAAGTAACTTTAAACTGAAAAGAAACCAGGATTATTTTGGTTCAATATCCATAGCCCCAATTTCTAAAATCTTCTTTTTCAAGTAACTCTGCCAAGGTTCTAATTAGATGTGATCCTCAAGTCTCAACTTGGACTTATAGTTAATAATTTTAGGTCCTTAATTCTAAAGTTCACAAAATGTTTTAATAGATAAAAGATACTAAAAGCAAATATGGAAACAAGGAAGTAACTTATCTTAGCCCTTCAGACATCGAGGTGATATTTTCACACTGATCTTCAAATAAAAATAACATTGAAATATGCTGGATAACCAGTTAGCTTTTATTAAGTACTATCTGTTTTCTGTGCTATCATCTCTGTTGGCAACAGTTTTCAAAGTAAAAATAAAATAATAATATTTTAACGTGAGGCCTATTAATGCCTATACACTAATTTTGTTCAGCTTGTTAGCATACCAATCTAGGCAAACACCTGGTCAGAGGTTAAAGACAGAGCTTCAAAATCAAGATCAAATTTCAAGTGACCCACCTACAGACTTCTACATTGCAGCCCCTTATTTTGCCTCCTCCTAAATGTCCTACTCTTTTTTGAGGCCCAAGGATCTATTATGGTGAGAATTTCAGTATTAAGCTCCACACAGTAAGTTATAAAGAAGAGTGCTAGTTCTAGTCAATGCCTTTTAGACAAAAACAACACGCTGTTAATTGTTTAAGGCAAAAACAAAACAAAACAAAAATACAAATTCTGGTCCCCTTAACAACCATTCTCCAAAATGATAAATGCAGAGGTTGACCAGAAACCCCGTAATCAAAAATGTGGAGCCAAGTTGGTTATCTCCCCCACTCAAAAGCTGTAAACCAGTGCATTAGAAAAGATATATGCACTGTAGATAATTTTTTACCTTAGTTAAAAGCTTTTGGGTTAAAAGGCCTAAGTGTTTGAGGAAACAAGGAGACAGAAACATCTCTGGGTTGTGTCTAATATCTCTGGGATATTAGGTAGATATCCTGTCTAATATCACCTATAAATTACCAGAGTATAGGAGTGAAGTTCACAACAGTGGACATTTCTCTTACTGTAGAGTTCAACAGCAATTGGCCCAGAGAAGAGTAACCAGTCCTAGTCAGTTGACAACCCTGCTTCCCATCTCCTAACTTTGTATGTGTATCTCCTTTGTCAATGAGAAATGCAGTATTCAACTCCAAGGTATACCTACAAAATTCTCCGTTACCACTCCTATTCCAAGTGTGTTCCTGTACACAGGAACATTAGCACCAGAATCTTACAGTGCAGAGGACTGACTATCCAGTGCCAGCCATACTAAGTCATTAGAAATAAAAGGTTGCTGTGTGAAATTTGCATTAGTGTGATTCTTTGAAGATCAGAGAGGCAGAGTCTCAGGGTACACTGATCAAACATCAACAATAATCACAGAAACCAAAGAAATATATCTATTTATAGAGAACAGTTACATAGCTCCTTAAAGCGTAGAAACAAGATTTTTTAATGTGTTTTTATAGTTAAGTTAGGGGAAAGGAAACATTATTTCTTTTACTGATCCGAGTTTTTTCACTTGCTTCAACTGATTCTAGTTTTTAGCACCCATTTCCAGCAAACCCACTCCTAAAAACTGTACACATTTATACAAAACGCACACAAAGTTCAATGCCTAAGTAACATGAACTTTTATAATGTTTCTCTCTTTTCCTTTTGTTACTCACTTTTAATCTTAGATAACTTTAAATACACAGTCTAATATAAATATACACTTGGAACAAGAACCATATCACTATTATTTCATTGGATATATCTTCAAATAGTATCTATGGACTTGAAAGGTAATAGGACAATAGTTGGGAGGGGCACTTGTTTAATTTTCCTTTGAAACACTTGGAAGTCTTTGTCTTTCCTTCTGCAAGATGTTTCTCAGAAAATGCAGGCAGTTCAAAAGTAAATGATCAAAACCACCAATATCTCCTCCTAGGATATCAGCATTTTCATCTCAAGAGGATGTCATCTCAAGTGCTAGAGCATCATCTAGAAGCACAGGGGGATATATGTCACCAAACATTTTACATAAAATTGTTCTAGATTTTATGTCCCATGAAAGGTCATGCAGCTTGAAGTAAGAGAAATCAGACCTACCCAGTTCAGCACCAAAATGACATTTAGTGCTGGTGTTCCTTTCGAGGTAAATTAGCCTCCGAATCACCCGACAAGGGAGATCCTGGTACCTGTAAGTTAATAATGAAGCATTATAGTAATAGGCCCTCAGGAATTGTAAAAGTCCCACTCCCCTAAACCTCAATTCTTGTTGTTCAAATATCAGAAGTTTAAAATTAACTATTCATAGCTCAAGTTGCTTGCACACAAGAAAATGAAATAAGGGGATGTTATTTGTACCTCTTCATTGGTACATGTTAAAGATACTTCTGATGTTCCAGGGCAGTCAAAACCCACTACAGTCCCTCTCGCATGCTTATTACCAAACAAACAAACAAGCAAACAAAAATCCCTTTTGGAAAAATACAAAGAAAGAACTGAGGACTAAGGAGAGATGTCAAAACTTTGAGATGTGACACTTCACACAGAAATCGTTTTCCAGGTTTTTTTTTGTTTTTCACTCCCATGGCTTTGACCAAAGGGCCACTCTAGTGCAAAAGGCTAAAAGTCTAAAAGAAACCCCATCTTTAGAGCCAGAGAAACCATGAAAAGGGGTCACTGCAGGCCAGAAAGTGGGGGGTGCTAATTCTAGAGGAAAAAGAACTAGAGAAGGGGATCCTCTAATTTTGTGTATAAACCCACAGATGTCTCAGCCCAACCCCTGAGCCATGCATGCATGCCTGCAATAGCTCCAAACTAACATAGCAAAGCCTTAGGCAACTGAATTGAGATTGGATTCACATGCACAAATCTCCAAGTAACTCCTGAACTACACAGGTGCAGGACAGATGTAAAGTAGAATAACAAAGACTCAAGAGAACTGAGATTTGTACCACCTCTCGCAGAAGCTAGGGCAGAATTTACAGTGTGAATCAAACTTGGGGGACTTCCTGCTAAAACAGAAATTTTAACATTCTCCAAAGTATTATAATAGGACCCAGAGGCTATACAACGTAACATCCACAATGTCCTAAATACATTTCAAAATTACTGGACATAAAAATTTCCAGAAAAGTTGTGATTAAGTCTGAAAGGGAAAAGAAAATCAACAGATATCAATCCTGTGATAGCCCAGATGTTGGAACTTTATATACATAGTTATTTATGTATATATGTGTGTGTGTATAAAGCAGCCATTATAACTATTTTACATGAGTGAAGGGAAAACATACTTGAAATGAAGGGTCAAGAATTTTTAATAGAGAAGTAGAAGCTCTAAAAAAGAACCAAGAAGATGTTTAAAAAATACAGTATCTACAATTTAAAAACCTCACTGGATAGGCTAAATAGCAATTTATCTTCAGGTCAAAAAACCTGAAGATAGATCAACAGAAATTACCCAGTGTTAAGAATAGAGAGAAAAGATTGAAGAGTATGAACACAGTCTCAGGAACATGTGAGAAAATGCCACCAGGTCTAACATATATGCCATTGGAATCTCAGAAGGAGAAAAGAAAGAGGTTGTGGCAGTAAAAGATTTTGAAGAAATAATGACCAAAACCTTCCACAATTTTGTTAAACATATGTTTACAGATTCAAGCAGCTCAGGAAACCCCAAACAGAATACGAACAAAGAAAATTATGCCTAGACATATCATATTCAAACTAATGAACACAAAAGATAAGGATTAAATTTTGCAAGAACTAGAGAAAAATGAAACATTGCATAGAGGGGAATAATAATAATTCAAATGCCTGAGAATTTCCCCCCAGAAATCATGGAGATCAGGACAGAGGAATAACACCTTTACAGACCTGGTGGAAAAGGTTTTCAAAAAAACCACCTACTAACTCAAATTTTATATCCAGTGAAAATATATTTCAGGAATAAAGACAAAATCAAGTCATTCTCAAATAAAGAAAAACTAAAAGAGTTTGTCACCATCGCAACTTCTCTGCAAGAAATGCTAAACAAAGTTTTTCAGGCTGAAGGAAAATAATACTATAAAATAGAAACTATAATGCAGAAAATAGAACTGTAATGTTTAAGAAAGAAGGAAGAAGAACAGAAACAATAAATAATGAGGTAAGCACAGAAGACTTTTTTAATAAACTGTTTAAAATATTTATGACTATTTAAAGCAAAAAGTATGACATAGTGTATTGGAGTTTTCAATGTATATAATAGACTACACAAGATAACTAACATAAAATTCAGGTTGGGGGAAAGGAAAACATGAAAACACTTTTGCAAGGTTTTTATATTTTATAAGTGGCATATTTACTCTAAGTAGCCTGTGAAACATTAGTTACATATAGTGTAACCCCTAGAGTCGTCCAAAAAATAAAAATAATACAGACATCCCCCAAAAGTCAACACTAAAGGGAAAACAAAGGAACAACAAAGAACCAAATAATAAAAGACAGAGCTAGATCCAAACATATCAATTATCACATTAAATGTTAATGACCTAAATATTCAGTGGTAGAATTCTAAATTCCTTGCCCCCGCCCGAAGATTCCTACCCTTGGTGAGTCAATCAAACTAATTTGGCTACCTCTGTGAGGGGATTTCACAAATGGAATGAATGCTACCAATCAGCTGACCCTAAAATACAGATTATCCTGGTGGGCCCAATTGTAATCACATGCACCCTCAAAAGCAGAATGAGTAGAGAGATGAGGCAGAAGGGGAGGTGAGAGAAAGAGTAGAAAGGATCCAGCCCCTGTTGCTGGCTTTGAAGATGGTGCAACTAAACCATGAGCCAAGGAATGTGGCTGGCCTCCAGAAGCTGAGAGCAACCCCTGGGTGTCAGCCAGCAAGGAAACAGGGACCTCAGACCCACAAGCACACGGAGCCAAATTCTATCAACAACCTGAAGGAGGCTGGCAATGTATTCTCCCCTAGAGCCTCCAGAAAGAAATGCAGCCCTGCTGACATCTTGATTTCAGCCTGTGAAACTCTTAAGGAGATAAGCTATGCCCGGGCTTCTGACCCATGGAAACAGTGAAATAATAAGTGGATATTGTTTTAAGTGGGTAGTGATTTGTTAGTGATAATAGAAAACTAAGACATGGAATTGGAATTGACAGAATGGATACAAAGGAAAGACCCTAGTGATATGCCAATGGCAAAAGGAACACTTTCAATATAAAAATCAGATAGGTTGAAAGTAAATGAACAAATAAGAATAAGTAGGCTGTGCTCGCTTCGGCAGCACATATACTAAAATTGGAAGAGTAAGTAGGCTGGAGTGGCCATTTTAATCTCGGATAAAGTAGACTTCAAGGCACAGAGTACTATGAAGATAGATATTTCATAAAGTTAAAAGGGACATGTATCAGGAAGACAAAACAATTATAAGTGTGTATGTACCTAATAATAGAGATTTCAAATACATGAAGCAAAAATAAATAGATATGAGAGACACAGACAATTCTACAATCACAGTGAAATATTTTGACAGCATTCTTTCAGTAACTGATAGAACTAAACAACAACAAAAAAATCATTAAGAACATAGAAGATCTGAAAATACTGTCAACCACCTCAAGCTAATTTCACATTTATAGAACACTACATCCAACAATTAAAGAATATAGTACATGACCTCCAAGAGAACATGGTTCATTCACCAATACAGACCATATGCTGGGCCATAAAACATATCTTCATGAATCTAAAAGAATCAAAACCACACAGAGTATATTCTTTGACCACATGAAATCAAATTAGAAATCAATAATAAAAAATCTAGGGAAACCCTAGATAGCTAATTATGAAACAACACATTTCTAAATAATTGATGGATTAAAGAAATGACAAGGGAAATAAGAAAATGTGTGGACTGAATGATAATGAAACTATAACATGTCAAAATTTGTAATATGTTGTTAAAACAGTGCTCACAGGTAAAAGTGTGTAGGTGGTGGGGGACTAGAGACAGAGTCCATGGATTATACAACACTTTACTTACAAAAATCTATCTTACAGTCTGTTCCAGAAGATACATAATAGATTTTTATGAATGTAAAATTCTTTGTGTGTGTACAGAAATGAAGTGTAATTCAGCACATTGGTGAATACCATAAAGTAAGAGTGCAAGGCAAATACAGCTCCTGCCAGAAGGCCTTTGGCTTTTGGTCTCCTTGTGTTTCTCTTCTCATTCAGATTTTCCACACATAAACTCACGTTGTTTTGGTGTGAATTTGTGCTTTTCATTATACCTACTTTCTCCTTTATTGTATTTTAAATACAATTGGAAATTGAACAACTAAATTGAGAGTAAAAATGCAGACCCAGTTTGTAGTATATAAAGATTAGTTTAGAACAACAAATAAAAATATTAAATAAGTGTGAAGACAGCCAAAGACTTTCTACCACTACATGATACTACATTTGGTTATGTCAACCTGAAAAAGTGGTTTTGAACAACAGTGCACTCTCAGAGAGCAAGTGAAAAATTCTTCACCTTTAAAATCCACATTACATTTAAGTTTAGAAGCACGCAAATAATTTATTAAGACTGTAGTTCCTAAAGGTAAAATTTGTGACAGTGATTAATCTTCATACAACCACAGTTTGTTTAATTTTTATTACATTGCTACAGAAATTATTGGCAAGAGACAAAGCAAGGCAATAGCAGTCAAATAAACCTTTTTCTCAGTATCGCAGGGTAACTGCCTTTGTAATTTGTTATCCTCAACAATATTATTCCCCTTGTTTGTTGAGTTCTATAAAATTATTTAAGAAGTTACAGTAGAAAAAAGTATCCACATGGATAAAGAGGCAACATACAGTTGCTCTCTAAGAAACTAAAATGCTTAAAAAATGAGGATGGAGAATTCAAAAACAAAAATTTCCAAACATCAAGCAAAGGTGAGAAATCTATTTGAAGAAGTAAAGGGAAAGTACAATGATACATATTCAAAGTTTGTAGCAAGTTATGGTTGGCTCAGGAGATTAAAAAGTTTGCCAGTTTTCTTGATATGAAAATGGGCGATATGACTCTTGTGGATATAAAAGTAACACAAACATGAATATCGTTAATAAGTAAAAGAAATTATAGAAAAAGATGACTAGGGAATAGAAAATCTTTAACATGGATGGAGTATGGATTGTCTTGGGGAAAAGTGTGAAATAGACAATACATTTAAAAAAATAAAAACAGTTTCAGAGTTTCACTCTTTGAAAGATAAGTTATAAATTTGGGGTTAATATAATAAAATACTATGTTACCACAAAACCTCTAGTTATATAAAAGCCATAGTTGGCTGCACTTGTATACACATGCACATTTTTAATCATAAAAATTATTTACTGTAAGCTAAGTAATGTTTATATAAACATATGTAACAAAAGTGCTAAGTGCAATAAACTGTAAAACAAAATTTAACAAGCAAAACTGTATAGATCCCACCAATACATCTGCTCAATCCTTAAAAGCAAACTCTCCCTAAGATACTTTAAATAGGAAGTATGAGAGAGACATGACTTCTACCCAACCCACAAAGACTATTTCTGTACCTGATGTAATGTAACACTGGAGACATGCAAGTCAATAGCATCCAGAGGAGGTATTCGAGATTCTGAAAGATTTTTGTTCTCTTTCCTTATTAGCCTGGAATTGCGAGCTGCATAAAAATAACCATAAACACAGTGAAAAAATTAGACATGTCTGTTAGCTTTTTGCATTCTATATCTGAACCTCTGTATGTACTTATTGTACATAAGTTTCTACTTAAGTATGTAAAATTAGTATGAATTTTTAATATCCTGTTCATTTGACATTACTTTTTTTTTTTTTTTTTTTTTTTTGCTTTTTGGTATGTGGGTAGTTCCCTGACTGGGAATCGAACCCAGGCCGCAGCGCTGACGGTGCCAGTGCCAAAGCCTTAAGCCACTACACCATCAGGGAACTCCCTGACATTACATTTTAAATAATGTAAACAAAAGGGCTGAAAAAGTAGAAACATTATAAACATACCTATGCCTTCCAAGGCTCTTAGTTCAGAGCGATGATTAAAGTTTAGTTCAGGCAAATGGACATCTGTCTTTGGGAATTCTCTTCTTTTCTTATTTGCCTGAGGTAGGCTCTTTTCACTAGTGACCTAGTATCATCAGAATGGTTAACATAAATGAATTAGCTTCCAAGTAAGCTGGATTTGCCCCTTTTGTAACTATTATGTTCATATCCTGAAATTTATGGAATTGAAGGGCTAGAATACTACAGAATTTGAAGAACATCAATAACATACAAACCAATTTCATCTAATTATTTCAAACCTCTTCCTCAGTAAATTTATTAAAATTGCTAACAAGTAGATTACTTGGTTGCTCTGAGTTTCTCCATCTCCCTCTCCCAACAGCGTAGGTCCTGACAAGCAATACAAGGTTAAGGGATAGAAATCAGTGCCCTGGTCCTGCAGGCCAGCAAGGTCAGGCCTTGGGACACTTGCTGAGGTTTCCAGCATATAGTTGCTATTGTCCATCTAAATGCTGAACAGTTCACCTTGCCAAGTATATCATGTTTCCAGTTTGTTTTTTGCTTTCCCAATAAAATCTTTTTACTCATTTTTACAATATTTGTTCTTGTCTTGCTCCTCAGAGTTAGCACATGATACTACCTCCAAGGAACACAGCTTTTATTAAGTAAAGGACAATAACTTCAATTATTTTCCTAATCTTTCTAGTATTATTACTTCATAGTTGAAAAACTCTAAAAAAGAAATAAAGTGAAGAATAGGATAGCACTTCAATTCTGTACCTTTTATGAATTTGACATTTTTTCAATCTATTTCATTTGAGAATGGCGGAAACTCTATATTTTTTCGACATTTTCACAATGAATGATATATATATAGAAAGATTGCATGATTTTCTGAAAGAAAAAACTACATATGTAAAATGAAATTATATATGAGGGCTGTCCAGAAAAAATCCAGACATAAATGCATCTTATGTTTCATATCACATTGCTGGATACTTTCCAAATAGCCCTCATATGTATGTTTAAATACATTATATGTGTGTATAATAAAATATAACCACAAACACATATAAGGACAGCATTAACCCATCGAGGTTCCTTGACATCTCAAGTTTAATATTCGTGAATAATGCCACTCGGCCTTCCAGAAAGTCTTCAGAAGGCCTAAGTGAGCTTTTGAGTTTCTTTATTTTGGATGTTTCTATTTGTTCGTTTAATAGAGTAAGTGGTAAGGTTCTTGGTTCAAATTAGCCACAAAATAAAATAATTAATTCAAAAAAACTATCTGTAAACAATAGTAATAATAATAATGAGTTCAAACTACTAGATTTAAATTTAAAGAGTGGCAAAATACATAAGAGATGTTTATAGTAATACACTTATTCACATCTCAGAATTAGGGCATGAAGCACTAAAGAGGGGCATTGATCTGCAACCTAAAAGTGGAAGAAAGTTTAGGCTTAGCTCTGCCTCCACTCATTTTTTTTAAGAAAAAATTCCAGTGGGTTTTCTCCCCACAAATCTTTACCTCCTTTCTTGATTGCTTCCTCCAAAGAAGGATAAACATAAACAAGATCTAAAATGACCAGCCACAGTTGGTTATGCAATGCCTGAAAGATGGCTGACATCAATTCTAGCAAAATGGTACTAAGTCATCTACTTTGAAAAGACTTTGAGAAGAAGTATTTTGGTAGCTATGTTGAGCAAAATAATGCCCCGGTGAACCTTCGGAATACACATCAAGAGAAAGATTAATTCATCTCTAGTGTCTTATACATAATAGTTAATCAATAAATAATTTGTTAAATGAAGAAACATAGTACTTCCACCAAGAATCTGGTGTGGATGAGCTAAGATAATTTATCTTCTCCTCTACTCTAAAAAGGAATTGATGACCAAGCATTAGATTAAGAAAATTTACTGCAACCTAAAGAAGTAAAACAGATGTCATTTTAATAACATCTTACGTTTAAACTTCTAGACTTACAATACTTTAAAACTTATTTAAACCGCAAGACTTTCACATTTATGACTATGACAGACTGGAAAGATGTATGCATAATTAAAGTTCCTACTTATGAAATATCTTCGGATAATATTCTCATTTCTTCATTATCATATTTAATATTAATAAATATCTAGAAATGACTAATGCTTCCTCTTCTTCCACTGAAAACAGTTTACTTACTGATGTGGACACATTAATGTTATAAATGCCTGGTGGAGAATGTTTATTTGGCTTAACAAATGGAATACAATATTTCTTGGTTTTCTCATCCACTCTGTAACAACAACA
Organism: Lyroderma lyra; assembly: GCA_004026885.1. Lineage (NCBI taxonomy): Eukaryota > Metazoa > Chordata > Mammalia > Chiroptera > Megadermatidae > Lyroderma > Lyroderma lyra. The sequence goes on along the minus strand of PVJL010000165.1, from coordinate 436,991 downwards.
AAATTTAAGTTAGAACCAGCAATAACTATTTTTCAAGCACAAAAAACAAATGAATTAGCAACAAGTGACATGCAATTTAATCAGAATTTAATGCCTATTCTTAAATATAACATGCACACAGATCTGGTAAAACATTCTGTCCTTTACCACTACATTCATGCCTCACACCCAGTCCCAAACTCCAACCAAATAAATTACCCACCTTTCAGCAACATTTCCAAAAGAAGCTTATTTGCACCACTAAATGCCCACAGCCATACCTATGCAACAACAGCCTTCAAAACCAATAATCTCTTTTATTAGGACAAACTCCTTTCATGTTACTGATTAGCTGTAGATTCCCTTCACTTTAAACAATACAACCCTACTTTCTTAGTACTCAGGTTTATCTTTTTGACCAAATGCTAATTTCACTGGCCAAAAAGCCTTGAGAAACAACAACCTGACAAGAATGAATAGCATCTAAAAGCCTGAGAGTAACACAATGGGGCTGAATTCACAATCACTTATAATTTGCAAATACATCTTTAAATAAACTTTTGTTCTTATTTTCCTAATTCATACCTGTAACTCTGAATTCCTGGGATAGCTCCCATTCCAGAATTAACACTGGGAGCTACTGCAGAAAGACTGTTTGTAAGTGGGGGAATTGCCATGCCTGGATTCCTTGTGTGGTCCACGCTACGATTGCTGCAATCTCTGAGGCTTGTTGAAGGCACTGTTTTAATATGGCTCATCCCGTTGTCATGGAGACAGCTGGCATTTGAAGCTCGACTGATTTTTTCAATTTTTTCTCCTTCAATTTTGGACCCTTTTGCTTTAAATACTTTAGAATCCTTAATTTTGGGATCAGCGCTGGCATCCTGACCATTAATAAAAATGTTAATAACATTAAGGATCTAAGAAGAATGAATTACCTTTTCCTATTAAGTACTTGTCAACTAAAGCAGAATTCCATAGATATCACCATTTTGTGTCCCTGTTTTCTTTATTCTACCTATGAAATTAAAATTAAACCCAAGATTCTTGATCAGACATTTATTTTGAACGGAAATACAATTCACACCAGCTCTGATACACATGTGACAGCTGTCCGGAAAAAATCCAGCCATAAAAGCTCTATTTTCCATATTACAACGTTAGATACATCTCAAACAGCCCGCGCGCGCACGCGCGTGCCTCAGGGAGGACCCCCTGCCTCCCAAAAAACAAGATTATCTTCTAAAGGGCAGGCCCCTTGTAGTACAGGTTTCCCCCACTAGGTGAGTGTTTTAGGAACCCATCTGCAAGAGGGTAACAGCTGGTGGTGTGAGAGACTGAATTTGGCTTCAGTGAAATATTTTAGGAGACTCTTTCAAAGCATTTGCCCATTTCATGATGAGTGATTTACACGAACAACGTGCAGCATGACAACACACCTGCCCACACTGTGCTGAGTGTTCCGTAGTTTCTGACCAGAAACAGAATGACCCCGGTGCCCCACCCTCCCCATTCATCCAATCTCACCCCAAGTGACTTGTTTTGTTTCCCCAGATGAAAAAAGCCCTCAAAGGGAAACATTTTGCTCTTGCAAAAGAGGTGAAACAAAAAACAAGCAGAAGCACTGAAATGCGTCAAAACCGAGTTCAAAAACTGTTTTGAGCAGTGGGAATACCATCTTGATAGGAGTATTGAATCAAATGGAGAGTAGTACTTTGAAGGTGAGTGAAGTTTAAACATGTAAGAATATACTTTTTTTAATAAATAAATTCCGTTTTTTTGGATTTCCCTTTGTAAATATAAATATATACTTGTATATCAGATTTATACAATATATACACATATCAAATTTATATATATTTATTTCAGTGGGGAAAAGAAAACGTGAGAGAAATCAAGAATGCTCACTTTGGTTCTTATATATTTAGAATTGGAGAACATAAAATTTATAAGTCTCTCCTTTTGTTCACTTATTAAGAAAATGGGAGTGGGTTGGTGATGGATTTGAATTACCTCGTCAAGAACCAATTCTGAAAAACTTGCCAAGTAAACTTGAAATAAATTAAATACTCATATCTCAATTTTAAAATGTACTACTTCATATAAAATCCAAAAAATGATATTTTTCTCTCTTACCGTTCAGGAAACAAATGGCATGCGTGTGTGTTTGTGTCCATGTATTTGTATGTGGATGTGCATACACATGTCTAAATGTATGTGGATGAGTGTGGTTTCCTGACAAGCCCTATTGCACAGTCTGGTACACAGTAGGCACTCCATATATGGTATGTTAAGATTTTTTTAAACAGGTACTGTCTATAGAGAAGATGCATTTTTACAAGGAAACTAAAAGTTACCTTGTTTAGAATAGGGACTCCAAAAACTTTAACATTCATTTTCTTCTTCCAAAAACATATGGATATGTTAAATTTAAATTTTAATACACTCATTAAAATATGAACATTTACCTGTACCACAAGTGTTTTTCTCTCCTCACCTGAGGAGTCATCTTTTTCCTTTTCTTTCTTTCTGTTTCGAGATTTTTTAGACAAAGAAATATTTCTGGAATCTTTCTGTACTTTTAACTGTTGTTCCTGAGAAAACCTACATAAAAATACATTTGTCAATACAATAAAATCGTGTGAGACATATAAATTTAGAAAAAAAAGATTTTCATGATTTTTTAAAAATTAAGTATTAAACTAGACTGTATTATTTGAAATGAGAAGTATGACCTGGATTAGCAGTTCTCAAAAGGTAGTCCCGTAGACCCCTGGGAATCACTGAGAACTTTTCAGGAGGTTCACAATGTCAAAGCTATTCTTATCTTAATGGCTTCCTTTTCATCATGTTAATATTTGCACTGATGGTTTAAAAACAATTGTGAGTAAAACTGCTGATGCCTTACCAAGAATTGAAGCAGTGGCACCAAACTGTACTAGCAGTTACCATATTCCCGTAGCCACACATTCTTAGTTTTAAAAAAGCGGGGGAAGGCAGTTTTAAGTATGTCCCTGATAAAGCAGTAAAAAGTATTAATTTTATTAAATCTAAACACTTGAACACATTTTTTTCATATTCTGTATGACAAAATGGGAATATGCAAAAAGCATCTCTGCTGCAAACCGAAGGGCAATGGTTGTCCTAGGAAAAGCACTGTGAGACTGAGGTACAAACTAAATTAGCCATTTTTTCATGGAATAACATTTTTTACTTGAAAGAAAGACTGACAGAAAAACTATGGTTATTCAGACTTGGGGTATTTGGCAGATATTTTCTTTTAAAAAATGAACAAAGGAGCTTGTCACTTCAAGGAAGAAGACTGATAATATTGCGTCATTGATAAAATTCAAATTTTTATGCAAATTAGAATAGTGCTAAACTTGTATCCACTACAGTGAGCTTTGCAGATTCCTAATATTTATAAGACTTTTCTGATGAGAGAGATTACGGCTTTTTGATATTATATAATGAAATATGTCAATATTTTAAAGATCTGCATAATTTAGCAAAACAATATTTTCCGAATGACTAACGTATGATGTTACGAAAGTGTACATGGGTAAAAGATCTGTTCAAAGTGCAAGAGAGACAAATGGATTTTAATGTAACAGGATAAAAAATGTTCACTGATATGGTTTCAGATTCCACAATGCAAATAACCCTTAAGAAACTACCACTGTGAAGTTTCAGTATGGCAACATTTTGGGTATAGAATCAAAGAATACTCAAAATTATTTACAAGAGCTATTAAAATACTCTTCTATTTTCCAACAACATATTTATGTGAGACCAGAGTTTCTTCATATATTTCAACCAAAACAACATACCACAATTAATTGAACACAGAAGCAACTATGAGAACTCAGGTTACTTTTACTAAGCTAGATATTAAATAGATTTGTAAAAATATAAAGCAAATGTCACTGCCACTCATGTCATTATTTTTAATTATGTCAGCTGCACTGATGCCAGCAGCTCAAACAGCAAAAGAGAACATGCCAGCAGCTCTGGCACCCAATGGTTTGGCACATCAAGGTCTCCAGCACCTCAGCACTGTCAGCAGTGTCATAAGACTGGTGTGGTGTGGGTTTGGCAATAACAGGAGGATAGCACCTTTGCAAATGCATCAGCATCCAACATGATGGCATCACACAGCTGGTGGAAACACAGAACTCAGTGACCAGAATAGATGTAACCATGGGAAGACAGAAGAAACAGCACAAAGTACCTGCTTCATGAAAACCAAAAGCCCTAATTTAGGGAATGCAGGTGACCACTCCTATGAATTGTTATTGCTAAGGGTCAGTAGAGGTAGGGTGGTAAATATTTGAGATCTTATAAAAGTACCTGGGTAGAGAAATAAGAGAAATAAGTTTGTTACTGTTACATAGAAGCCTTATTTTGACTCCAGGCTGGTGTGACCTAGAAAATATGAGTCAGTACTATACCTCTCAGCAAATCCATCCATGTGAAAGAAATCATGGTGCAGAAGCTCAGCACAGAAGGGCCTTTTGTCTGGATCAATATGTAAGCATTTCTGGAATACCAAAAAATATACACAGTTCATATCAAAGAAAAAAAACAAACTTGTCTACATTTAAATTTCTAGATCACTGGTTCCCAAACAGTGATATGTGTACCCCGGAGGGTACATGCCGAGCTGTTCAGGGGTAAGTGAAAAATAATCAGTAATGGTGAAAAAACAAGTAAGTAAAAAAAAAAAAAAAATGCAAGATGTTAGTTATAGAACAATAAATGTTAAGGTTGAATCACCATTAATGTAGACACTTCAAAATTAGATCATATTAGCAAATGATGATTGGTGAGGGCGTGGCTATGATCCCTTCCCAGAAACCATTCTTCTACCAATTATTACACACACTTTCAGAACAATCCATATGTGACAGTTCTAAAACTTCCTCAAACATGTCAATACATCTGCAGCCAGACTGATCAGTTATCGACTGAGTAAAAAAGTAAGTGTGTTGTCTTCACCTACACTGGGAGATATTAATAGTAGAATGGTGTGTGCCTCATATACTGCACCAAAAAAAAGTAAATGCTCTGAAGAGTATATTAAATATAGCTTTTCATTTGTAGGGAATGATGACTGTCCTAAGCCTTTGTGTGTTGTATGTCTGGAAATATTACCCAACAGTTGCATGAAACACTCTCTACTCATGCGACATTTAGAAACTAAACATCCTATGTATAAAAAACAAAGAAATACTTTATTTTTGGCTCTTAGAAAATCATTCAACTGTTATTTCACACATAATGTCAGGAAAAAAAACCAATGAGAATGCAGTTGAGGGTTTCCAGCATGTTGTTTATCACACAGCTAAATGTGGTAAAAACCACACCATAGCTGGAGATTTAATTTCTCCTCATCTAAAGGATAGCATTTTTTGTATGTTTGGGGAAGAACATGTCTGCAAAATCAATACTGTCTCTTTTTCAAACAATACAATGTCTCAACAAATTCAGGAAATGTCTAACGATGTTATTAACACTGTCGTAGTATTAATAGATAGAGTTAGAAAAAGTGAGTTCTTTTCCATCCAGGTGATAAAAGTGTCAATGTTGCTGATTTATCTATTTTGCTCATCATCACAAGGAAATAAAATTGAGAAAAACCAGTTGCTTTGTTACCCACTGACAGAGCGTAGCACAGGTGAAAATATTTTTAATCCATAAATGGTTATTTCATTGAAAAGGCATTAGCTAGCCGAATGTTGTGGTGTATGCACTGACAGAGGCAACCTACGTCAAGCTGTTTTACAGGCCTACATGACTGAATTAAAGAAGTAGCTCCCCATGTACCATGGAGGCACTGCTGCATTCATAGACAATGTCTTACATCCAAGCCTCTTCCTAGTGAACTGAAAGATGTTCTTTATGAGGCTGTAAAAGTTGTAAATTTTATTAAGTCACAAACATCAGTTTAAAGTGCTGTGTGAAGAAATATAGCATCCACAGTACACTCCTTTTGTGTACGGAGGTAAGGTGGCTAACTTGTGGCAAAGTACTTCCATGAATGTTTGAACTTAGACATAAAGTCCAGGTATTTTTTGAAGACTATCATTTCCCTCTTGCTCCAAACTTTCAGGACAGTGATTGACTTCAAAGTCTTGCTTATTTATCAGATATTTTTCTAGAAATAAATCAACTCAACTTGGGACTTCAAAACAGCTCAATCACTATATTCAAAGTAACCAACAAAATTGAGTCCATGATTTAAAAAGTGGACTTTTGGAAAGCGTGTATTGAAAAAGATCAGCTTGAAGTTTTTGAAACTCTCCATAACTTCTTATCTGAGAATGACTTGCACCCATCCCAAAACGTGAAATAGAATATTATAAGTCACTTGGAAGGTCTCCAAGTGTTCTTTTTATAAGTACTTCCCTCAAGATGGAAAAGAAAACAACTAGATTGCAGATATCTTCAATGAAGAATTTTTCAAAGAAGCTAAACTATCCATCAATGAAAAAGAGCAGTTAATTGAACTTTCAACCAATTCTTTAAATTCTGATTTTAAAAGAAAGCCTCTTATTACCTTCTGAATAGATGTCAGTGAGGAATACAAACAGCTCAGTGAGAAGGCACTCAAAAACCTCTTGCCATTTACTAATACTGAATTAGTAGAGAGAGATTTTTCTTCTTACACCTTCATAAAAAATAAGTACCGCAACAAGCTTAATGGAAGTCCAGATTTAAGACTGTATCCTGCATCTTTTGAGCCTGATTTCAAGAAATGAAGTGCATGAAAGCAAACTCAATGATCTCACTAACAATATTTAATTGGCTAGTGATCTGCATAACAATTATTACAGACATTTCAGATAACACAAATAAATATTATTATTAATAATAAAAGTTTATTAAATACTTGATCATCATTATCAATATTTAACTGTATTATGAATACTGTAAAATGAAATCTGTGGTTTGTACTTTCAGTGTAGTAATTTTTCTTTCCTTAGTACCTTATTTCCATTCTTTTACATTAAGATAGGCATTGAACAAAAGTAACAGTATTTAAAAACAGCTGTTTTAAAAACAAGGGGTACAATTTATAGAAATGGGTTTAAAAGGTGTACACAAGTGGAAAAAGGTTGGGAACCACTGTTCTAGATATAGAAAACACTTCTTTATAGTCCATGAATTTAAGACATCTATCATAAATGATAAAGAATAAAGCACAATTCTAGACAATGACCACCAGTGGCTGCTAATAGCACAAAAAGGAAGACCACCAGACATCAAATGTCCCTAGATGGAAATATACAAATGCTTATGAAGTAGTATTGCCAAAGAATCAACCTGATTCTCATCAAGCTCTAGCTCTACTATGAATTTATAAGAAATACAGGACACAGAGGAACATATTAAACTATACTATGTGGGAAATTCTAAGGGACAAACAACCTAGTTTCTTCAAAAGGTAAATGGCAAGGTTTAAAGAGATGAAGAGTTTGTAAATTAAGAAACTTAAAATACATATTAACCAATTGTGTGATATGTAGACTTTATGTGAATCCTAATTCAAACTATAAAAAGAAATTATGAGAAAATCAATGAAACTTTGAGCAATGGTTAGATGTTTTATGATATTAAGGAATTATCATGAATTTTTAAAATTTAAAGCCCTTGCAGAATGGAAAAGAAAAGACCTACTACTCTGTGTATATTACTGTGCTAGATACTTTATGGATGATTTTATTGTAAAGAAGGTCTTGTTCTGATCAATTAGAATCATTCAATGCAAATAAAAAAGAAATAAACTCAATTAAGTAGCTTTAAATGACCAAGAAAAGTTTTACAAATAATTAAGAAATTATAAATGGAAAAAATGTAATACATGAAGTTTGCTACAAAATAATATTTTAAAAGGTTGGGTAGGGTATAGGTATATTAAAGAATGTCAAAAGGTTGTTAAATGTTGAAGCTAGATGACAAGTATGAGAGGGTTCATTACTCTCTTTCTTCCTACTTTCTTATATTTGAAATTTTTTTATAAGAAAATGTTTTTAAAATTATTAATATATGATTCTAGTATAAGAAACATAAGTTTGACAATAGTTTTATTTTTATTCCCTTTAAATGTCTTTACAGACAGATCATAAAGCTGGTCTCAATGAAAAATTCTTTCATCTGTTATAAGATTACGTGGAAAAGTAGAAGTGTGTTATTCTAAGAAGTAATAATTAGTTGTAAGCTCACTGAACTTTTTAAATGAGTTAAAGAACCAAAAATGCAAATAATATCTTTGGTAAATGTTATATGATCCTGGTGTCTTAGAAATTCAGATTTTATCAGTACCTTAGGACAATTCTATCTGGTAAGAATTTTTTTAGATAGTAATTCCAAAATGTCTACTTTTAGAGATGAGTTGATCCATTGAGAATCTCCCTAATATTTTCCTCAATCAAATATAAGGCAAAAATGATCATCACTTGTAAACAAAAGCCCCTTTTAACAATATACCACAGGTCATGATCCTATAACCTATATACTTTATTTTCCTACTTCTCTACCTTTCTTTTTATTTTCTTATCCTACTTTTCCACTTCAACAAGGCTTGCATTCTAAATATTAAACATTAAAAACGTATCATTATGAGGGTGTTTTCATACTTAAAACATGCTAGATAACACTAAATGGTTTCTTAAGCAAAATTTGTAGGTCTTTATTGCTAAAGCCCCTACCACCACACACAAAATCATTTAAACTTTTTTTTTAATGTAGAAAAAGTAAAACCATCAGAGGAAATTGCTGACCTAAAAGATCAACTAGAGCAGCAGTTCTCAACCTGTGGGTCGCGACCCCTTTGGGGGTCGAATGACCCTTTCACAGGGGTCGCCTAAGACCACCGGAAAACACATATCAGATATTTACATTACAATTCATAACAGTAGCAAAATTACAGTTATGAAGTAGCAACGAAAATCATTTTATGGGGGTCACCACAACATGAGGAACTGTATTAAAGGGCCATGGCATTAGGAAGGTTGAGAACCACTGAACTAGGGAATATAAAAAGAAGAGAAATCCAAGTCTCCATAATATAAATTCCCTGTCAGGAAGTTAAAGAAAATGTATGATTACCTTTGCTAAATCTATGACAACTTCGGAGAGCTTGGGATAGCGTCTTTCAAGAGGTACTCTTTCCTTGATTTCAGGGAACCTTACCCCAGCAAATGCAGAATTTTTATAAAATAGCTTCTGATGTCTTGGAATTAAATTACCTGAAAATAAGAACAGCACACAACTTTGTCATTACATCATAAAAGAAATGGCAAAGAAGCTAGGCATTGGCGCTCTCAACACCACGGCCTGGGTTCAATTCCCAGCCAGGGAAGCACAGAAAAAAAAGAACGAACGAACGAAATGGCAAAGAGACAGGTGATGCAGAGTAGAGAAAAGAGTAGAACATGGCTTATGGAGCGGGGATGCTCTCAGCATGCAAAATCAACCAAAGACAGAGCTCTTCTGTGGTAGCACCTGGCAGTCTTTACAGTGGTTTTGACATAAGTCCCCTCAAGGAAATTAACATTCTTATCCCAACATCCTCATGTAGAAAAATATAGATATAACTGAATACATGAGAAAGCACAGTAAAAGGAGAGGTAAAGACATTTTATAACTTTTTAAATACTGGGGATGCCAAAAAGATATATACACATTTTAAGAGGTATCACCTATATATTACTTTTCAAAGTTGAATTGAATTATGGTAGCAATGTGTAGTACTACATTTACTCAAAAAACAACATTAATCAAATGAATGCTAGTGTCACCATGAGATAGGCAGGACAGTCAAAGAACATGGAGGAAGCTCAGTTGTCATTTGTGGAATGGAAGACCATTTGAAAGTGGTATTTGAAATTTGAGAACATTGTTTGAGTTTCCCCCACATCCTCCTGACTTAACACCCATTGACTTCTATTAATATTTATGGGGGACCTTAAAGGATGTGGTGTACTGTAGAAAACCGGCTACACTGGCAATTTTACAGGAAGAAATTGAAACAGCATGCACTTTGATACAAGTGGACACTGGTCAACGTTGCTCAAGCAGTAGTTTGCCATAATCAGAAGTGTCTGGACACTGATGATAACCGCTTTCAGAGCACCTCTTGTAATTGCAGAAGTCAGATGTGACTTGTATTTATCTTTTGTTATTGATATATATTACAATTTTAATAGTTTTTTCCTTTGTTGATATGTGTATATATATTTTTGGGACCCACTGTATAAGTACCAGCACTTCATTTGTAACAACAAAGCAAAAAAGCGCTAGGCCAAAATGATGAAAATGTTAATACTCATATGGTCAGAACCTAATGTAGATAATAAATCAATCCCACTGTTGATGAATTTAAGTTTTGGTCAACTGATTTTATACATATGTCTCTAAGATCTGATTTGAGCACTTTTATCTTTTCTCTCAACTTAATACCTAATCAAGTATAAGATATATATAAAATTCTGCTATAAGAAACCATTATATTGCTTATGAATTTCTCACCTGGAAACTTAAAATCCAATAGTTAAATAAACCCCAAGTATTTTACCATTATTTCCATTTTCCAAGCTCCATTTCCCAAAAGGAAGTTCATATTTCAATAAATATAAGAAGACTTTGATTGCCATACTGATAGCTGACAAAAAAAGACTTCAGGATTAAAAAGGTAACAAGAGACAAAGAAGGACATTTCATAGTGATAAAAGGAACAATAGGATGGACCTGGAGATCATCATGCTAAGTGAAATAAGCCAGACAGAAAAAACAAAG
>PVJL010000165.1:293225-426112 GCA_004026885.1 Lyroderma lyra | reverse complement strand
CAGTTTTAAATGATGCATTAGAGCAACTGGACATAACTGACATTTATAGGATACTTCATGAACAACAAAAGACTATACATTCTTTTCTAATGTATGCTGGGACACAAAGATGACTCTGCTAGTCTTTGAAACTCTTCCATCAAAAGCACTACAACAAAAGGTATATCTGCAGCAAAATTAAACTACTTGGAAGTCTCTGTCTCTCAGCCTGAAGGTGAGGATGGGGGTATAGTCATATTACATCAAATGCTATTGACCCAAAGGTAATAAGTCGTCATTTGCATACTCTCTACATGTGATATATTGAATGCAATAGTGCAGAGAAAAAGGTATAACCTTTGCTTTTTTCTTTAGTGGGAAGTGGGGCAGTAGGTGGGATGAGAGCATGATTAAGGCCATATATCATACAGACCAAAGCCAGACTGAAATTAATGAATACATGAGGGCTGTCCAGAAAAACTCCAGCCATAAAGGCCTCTATTGTTCATATTACATGGCTGGATACTTTCCAGTCAGTCTTTAGATATCTTAATTTTTTTTCTATTTGTGCCCTACCTTGCAACATCAATACAAATAAAAAACATAAGAAAAAAAATCTAAAATTTAAAAGAGATGTATTATCTTACCTAAACACATCATAATATGATATAGCTGATCAATGTCAGAATCTCCAGGAAACAGGGGTTCTCCCATGAGCATTTCAGTTACCAGACAGCCAATGGCCCACACATCAACAGCCCTGAAAGAAAAGCAATGTGCTGTAAAATCTGGCATCCTAATATATTTATCATGACTGAATCCATTCTGCACATTACTCTTTAGCATTCTAGGTACTGAGAAAGTAGCACCAAGCCTAAACTACCCATAAAAAGAGATTTCCCTCTAAACTATTTTATTATTAAATGTATTGGGGTGACATTGGTTAGCAAAAATTACATAGGTTCCAGGTGTACAATTCTACAGTGCATCATCTGTGTGTTGTGCTATGTGTTCACCACCCAGAGTCAGTTCCCTTTCTATCACCACATACTTGACTCACTCTCCCTCCTCTTCCACCTGTCTCTCCTCTTCCCAGACTCTCCCCACTTGCCCTCAGGTAACCACTAAACGATTAATTGTATCCATGAGTTTTTGTTTCTTTGTTGTTTTCAGTTTTATATTCCACATGTGAGTGAAGTCAATATGGTTCTTGGTTTTTTCTGTCTGGCATATTTAGCTTACCTTGATGATCTCAAGGTCCATCCATTTTGTTGCAAATGGCAGTATTTTATCTTTTCTTATAGCTGAGTAATATTCCACTGTGTATATGTACCACAGCTTCTTTATCCAGTCATCTGTCGCAGGGCACTTTGGTTGTTTCCATCTCTTGGCCACCTTGAACAGCGCTGCAATGAACACTGGGGTACAAAACTCTTTGCTAACTAAGGTTTTCAAATTTTGGAAGGTAGATACCCAGAAGAGGGGTTGCTGGGTCATATGGTAACTCCATTCCCAATTATCTGAGGAACCCCCACACTGTCCTCCATAGCGGTTGTACCAATTTACATTCTCACCAGCAGTGTATCAGAGTTCCTTTTTTTCCACAGCCTCTCCAGCACTTGTTATTCCTTGTCTTGTTGATAATAGCCATTCTCACAGGTGTGAGGTGGTATCTCATTGTGGTTTTGATTTGCATTTCCCTAATAGCTAATGAAGTTGAGCATTTTTTCATGTCTGTTGGCTTTTGAATGTTTTCATGGAAGAAGTTCAGGTTTTCGGCCCACTTTTTAATTGGGTTGTTTGTTTTTTTTGTGGTTGAGTTGTACTAGTTCTTTATATATTTTAGATATTAGTCTCTTATCAGATGTATTGTTTGCAAATATTTTCTCCCATTTGGTTGGCTGTCTTTTTACTTTATTGATGGTTTCTTTTGCTGTACAGAAGCTTTTTAGTTTGATACAGTTCCATTCATTTATTTTTGCTTTTACTTCCCTTACCTTTGAGGTCAGGTTCATGAAGTCGTCTTTGAGCCCAAGTTCTGTAAGTTTAGTATCGATGTTTTCTTCTATACAGTTTATTGTTTCAGACCTTATATGGAGGTCTTTAATCCATTTTGAATTAATTTTACTATACGGTGAGAGTTCGCTGCTCAGATTCATTCTTTTGCATATGGTTTTTCAGTTTTCCTAGCACCATCTACTGAAAAGGCTTTCTTTTCCCCATTGTATATCTTTCACTCCTTTATCAAAAATTATTTGTCCATATACTTGTGGATTTATTTCGGAGTTTTATATTCTGTTCCATTGGTGTGTGTGTCTGTTTTTCTGCCAATATCAAGCTGTTTTGATTACTGACGTTTTGTGGTATAAACTGAAATCAGAGAGTGTGACAGCTTCAGGCTTATTCTTTTTATGTAGTATTGCTTTGGTGATTCAAGGTCTTTTGAAGTTCTATACAAATCTGATAATTTTTTTTTTTTTTTTTTTTTTGGTATATGGGTAGTTCCCTGACTGGGAATAGAACCCAGGCCACAGCGCTGACAGTGCCAATGCCGAAGCCTTAAGCCACTACACCATCAGGGAACTCCAAATCTGATAATTTTAAAAATCTATTTTGTGAAAGTATGTTTGTGAGATTTTGATGGGAATTGCATTAAATCTGTATATTGATTTGGGTAATGTGGTCATTTTAACAATGTTAAGTCTTCTTATCCATAAACATGGAATATCTTTCTAATTCTTTGTGTCCTCTTCAATTTCTTCTAATAATGTCTTAAAATATTCCATGTATAAGTTTGTCATGTTCTTTGTTAATTCCCATGTATTTTATTATTTTTGTTGTGATCATAGAAGGTATTGATTCTCTCATTGCTTTTTCTGAAGATTTGTTATTTCTATATGGAAATGCAATTGATTTTTGTACATTGATTTTGTATCATGTAAATTTAGTGTATTCATTTATTGTTTCTAATAGTTTTCTGGTGGAGTCTTTGGAATTTTTTATATAAAGGATCATGTCATCTGCACATAGTGACAGTTTGACTTCTCTCCCAATTTGGATACCTTTTATTCCTTTCTCTTGCCTGATTGCTCTGGCTAGACTTTCCAGTATGATATTGAATAGCAGTACATATTGAATAGGCAACGGGGCATCTCTATCTTCTTTCTGATTTTAGGGGAATGGGTTTCAGCTTTTCCCCATTTGGTATGATATTAGCTGAGCGTTTGTCATATATGTCTTTTATTATGTTAAGGTGCTTTCCTTCTATACCTATTTTAATCAGTGTTTTGATCATAAATGGATGTTGTATCTTGTCAAATGCTTTTTCTGCATCAATTCATATGATCATATGGTGTTTTTTATTTTGTTTATGTGGTGTATCACATTGATTGATTTGTTGAACCATCCTTGTACTCCTGGGATGAACTCCACTTGGTTATGGTGTATAATCTTTTTGATGTATTGTTGTATTCTATTTGCTATTATATTTTGGTTAGGAGTTTTGCGTCTGTGTTCATCACAGATATTGGTCTATAGTTTTCTTCTTTTGTGTTGTCCTTATCAGACTTTGGTATTAGGGTAATGTTGGCCTCGTAGAATGAGTGGGGAAGTATTGCCTTACCTTCAATTTTCAGGAAGAGTCTGAGGAGGATGTAAATTCTTCTTTGAATGCTCTGTAAAACTCACTGTTGAGACCATCTGGTCCAGAGCTTTTGATCTTTGTGGAAATTTTGGATGACTCTTTCAATTTTTTTACTATTGATTGATCTATTTAGATTATCCAGTTCTTGGTTCAGTCTAGGTGGACTGACTACATGTGTCTAGAAACTTGTCCATTTCTTCTAGGTTTTTAAACTTCATAGCATGAAGCCCTTCATAATATTTTCTTATAATCCTTTGTATTTCTGTGGTATCAGTCACAATTTCTCCCCTTTCATTTCTAATTTTGGATATTTGTGTCCCTTCTTTTCATCCTTTGGTTACTCTAGCCATGGATTTGTCAATTTTATTGATTTTTTTCCAAAAAACTCTTTGTTGCATTAATTTTTCCTACTGTCTTTTTGTTCTCAATTTTGTTTAGCTCTGCTCTAATTTTTATTATTTCTTTCCTCCTGCTGACGTTGGTTTTTTTCTGTTCTTTTTCTTTTTTTCTAGTTCTTTAAGATAAGATGTTAGGATGTTTACTTGTGATTTTTCTTGTTTCCCTCTTATTACCGTTTGTGCTACATCTCAATAATTTTGATACATTGTATTTCCATTGTTATTAGTTTCTATGTATATTTAATCTCTTCCAGGCTTTTTAAATAAGATATTGTTTTAATCCCCGTGTACATGTGATTTTTTTTTTCTGCTTTCTTTTTGCAGTTGATCTCCAATTTCAAAGCATTGTGATCTGAGAATATACTTGGTATGATTTCAATCTTCTTGAATTTGCTGAGGCTAGTTTTGTGTCTTAACATATGGTCTATCCTTAAGAATGTTCCATGTGCATTAGAAAAGAAGGTATGGTCTTTTGTTGTCAGATGAAGTGTTCTGTAAATGTCAATTATATCCAATTGCTGTAATGTGTCATTTGAAATTGATATTCCTTTATTTATTTTCTGTTTGGATGATCTGTTCATGACTATTAAGGGGGTATTTAGGTCCCCTACTATAATTGTGTTTTTATCAGTTTCTTCTTTCACATCTGTTAGTTGTTGCTTTATAAATTTTGATGCTTCCTGATTGGGGCATATATATTGATGAGTATCATGTCTTCTTGTTGTTGTATTGTCCCTTTTATCACTATGTCCTTCTTTGTCTCTTATTACCTTTTTAATCCTGAAATCTCTTTCACCACATATCAGTATGGCAATTCCTGCTTTTCTCTGGATGCCATTGCTCTTTCACTCTGAGTCTGTATTTTGTCCTTATGGCTGAGGTGTGTCTCTTGGAACAGCATATGGATAGATTTTGTTTTTTAATCCAGTCTGCTATTCTGTGCCTTTTTATTGGTGAGTTCAGTCCACATTTATGGTGATGATTGATATATGAGGATTTCCCTATGGCCATTATTTCCTACCCTGCCTCTCTTTATTTCTTTTTTGTTATCCCAACTCTTTCCTATTTATTTTGAGTTTTTTGTTTCAGCTCAAATACCCTCCTTCAGTATTTCATGAAATGCCAGCCTTGTGCTCAAGAATTCCCTCAGCTTCTGTATGTCTGAAAGGTCTTTATTCCTCTTTCATATCTAAAGAATAATTTTGCTGCATAATTTATTCTTGGCTGGAAGTTCCTCTCTTTTAATATTTTCAACATTTAATTTCACTCCACCCTGCCTTGTAGAGTTTCTGCTGAGAAGTCTAATGATAGCCTGATGGGCTTTCCTTTAAAAGTTATAGTGTTCTTTTTTTTCCCCTAACTGCCTTGAGAATTATGTCCTGGTCTTTGATTTTTGACATCTTCAGTATAATGTGCCTTGGAGATCTGCTAAGGTGTAGGTAGCTAAGAGACATATTTTCTTCTTGCATTTAAGGTTCCAGATTGTTCCATTGGTTTGAAAAATTCTTGTCCACTATTTGTTTGAGTAAGCTCTCTGTACAGTTTTGTTCTACACCTACCACTAGTCCTATTATTCTAATCTTATTTTTTCTAATGGAGTCTGATAGTTCTTATAGAGTTCTTTCAGTTCTTTGACTCTGAAGTCCCTGTCCTCTTTCTGTGTTGTTTCCATGTTCCGATCTCCAGTATCATTAATTCTTTCCTCCATCTGGTTGGCTCTGTTTCCTATGGTAGTTCATTTCTCAGTTCTTTTATTGCACTACTTATCTCAAATTTCTATTTGATTTCTTTTTATATTTTCAATTTCTTTGTTAAAATATTCCTTTTGTTCATGGATTTCCTTTTTGAGATCATTCACCTGAGTCAGGGTGCTCTGCTAATATTGTTTTAGTTCTCTGAGTGTTTGAAGAATAGTACCTTTGTATTCTGTGTCATTTAGATCATATATTTCCAGATTTATAAGTTCCTTTTCTGGAGATTTTTCATTTTCTTTCTGAGTGGCTTTGAATCCTAAGGTATTCATTGATGTTTCTTTTTCTGGGCTTGAGAGCTTTTCTCATGGCAGTTATAGAGAGGTCTTTCTTTCCTTCTCTTCTCAGTTAGTATCTCTGTAGTGTCTTCCAATATTTTTCTCTTGATTCCAGCTGACTGTAAAGCAGCCAGGTGATGTTGGGGAGTGGGGGTGAGCTTTGGGAGAAAGTCTGGGAAAGCAGCCAGGCTCAGAGTCTCAGTTTCTGTTGGAGTTTGGTAGTGATACAGTTGCTTTGTTTCCTGTGGTAGCTCCCCTGGTTGCTGGCACTGTTCGTCACATAGGCCCAGGGGGAGGGGAGTGATGGGGAAGTGGCTGTGCAGGGCAAGCCAGGAGCAAGCTGTAATTACGTTGGTAGGTGGTCGAATGCTCACCCCCTTAGCCTTCCTCCCTTCTTCTGGGCCCACCATTCACCCAGGATTGTGTTTCAGCATTTCAGCATTTCCAAGGTAGCTGGCTCAGTTTCAAACTCGCCCAGAGCCAACCTGTGGTCAAGGCAGGACACTGTAGCTGGGGACCCTATTATCACCTGAGGCAATTCAGATGCTTTGTTCAGCCTCTGACCCACCCAAGGCACAACACTCTGTCTGGGGCCCTAACATGCTGCTCTTCATTCCAACTCACCCATGGTCTCATAGGGTTTCAGCTGCTCTAGCCCCTGCTCCCATCACCACACAGCCTCCCAGCCCACCAAGGATCATGTTATTCCCTGGCCAGTGTCCCCTGGCTCCCTCCTAGTTCCTTCAGCCACCCCGAGTTGGGTCATGATCCGCAGCTAAGCATCTCTGCTCCACTCTGCTCCCTCCCTCCTCTGCCTTTTGCCCCCTTTTCTCTGACCTTCAAGTGTTTTCTTGCAATGCAGGGATCTCGCGGCTGAGTCTGTGCCACTTAGGGATTTCCATGTTGGATCTTGGTTGTTCAAATGTATTTTCCAGGAGAGATTTCAAGGATCCCCTCTCTGATCGCCATCTTG
This sequence comes from Lyroderma lyra, assembly GCA_004026885.1. Taxonomy (NCBI): domain Eukaryota; kingdom Metazoa; phylum Chordata; class Mammalia; order Chiroptera; family Megadermatidae; genus Lyroderma; species Lyroderma lyra. Next base: position 419,090 of record PVJL010000165.1, on the reverse strand, counting down.
CAAGTTCCCCCAAGCCAAACTCATTTCCCTCTAAACTTAAAGTACTAACTCTCAGTTCTGCATAAGTCATATTTCCAGAAACTTTAATCATGTGATATAAGAGGGAAAAGGCTTCTAAAAAGTCAAAAGTTATCATGTATACTTTATTCTGAACATAAGTCTTTTGGGTTTCCATTCGGGGCCTATTCATTCATTGTTTGTTTACACATAATTCTAACAAGGTTGATCAGTCTATCCCACCATATACAAAAAACTAACAGAAGGAGGTGGTCACTAGGGACACATACAATAAAACAAGAACTGAAAAAAAACAAAACAAAACAGAAAAACTGTCTTAAACATCAGTCACAAGAACTTAAAGAATATGCTGTTGCCATCAGCATTGGGATAACTACCTTGAAATTGTCCCTGGTCATATCTGAATTATAAAATGGTATAAAAGTTACAGTATGGCCGTAAAATGAGATCTCAGAGTAATCAAGAAAATACTAAGTGTTGTATACTCTGAAAACAGAGAAATTGTAGAAAATATTTTAGAAAGATTTCTATAAAAGCAGTACAAGTTACAATTCCTTCTTCTTTGAAGAAGTCACTTGGGATGACAATTTGTGTTTTCAAAACATTTTACTCCCACCCTTAGGCTCCCACCCTTCCCACTCTATGTAGCCTCATTCCAACAGTGTCAGACTTATCCACTAAGAGGATAAAATATGTTATTTCTCTTTACAAGTGAAAAATAGCATATCTATTTCCAATCCACTCTAAAAAAGTTTAGACCACTTGCTCACTTTGATTTCCCTACTTTTAAAATAAGTATACTTTCTCCAATTTGTTTCACAAGAATGTTTAAAGGGGGAAACACCAAAAATTATAAATCACTTTATCAAGTTCCTTAAACTCAAATTTTCCTTTCAGGGTTAGAGGAATCTTTTATTAAATTAGAAACATATTAAATCCACCACCCCATCACCCCTCTCCCCACCCACCACCCATGATGTCTTACTTGCCATACTTGACATCACCAACCAGTAATTCTGGAGCTCTATACCATCGGGTTGCCACATAATCGGTATAAGCCTCCCCAGGAGCTGCCAATGTCCGTGCAAATCCAAAATCACATAACTTCACAACGCCAGACTGGGAGACTAATATATTCTCTGGCTTGATGTCTCTGTGTATGATCTAAGACAACAACAGCAAAAAAAGGGAAAAATGAACACAGAGCATGACATATATTGGCACATCAAATTAAGTAAATTAATTATTTTTTGAGCACCTTCCATGTGCAGGGCACTGTTTTTGTCCCTATAATGAATACAAATAAAACCATCTAAAATTGTTCCTGGATTAGAGAACCTGAAACCTAGTTGGGCAAGAAATAACATTTATGCTTAAAATTTTATTTAAACAATGAAAGATATTAGATGAATAGATATAATTCATTACCAAACCAATTGTTCTATTAATGACTGCTCTCAGAACAAAGACAGTAAAGCTATCATTGAAGACTGGGTGGTCAAAAATAATTTTTATGAAGGGGGTAGTTTCTAAGATGGCCTTTAATACTAAGTATGACCTGGATAAATGTAGAAATGAAAGGGCAACACAGTGAATGTAACAAGGAAGGCAAAAGAATGAAGATTGGGAATAGATCAGGAATAGATCAGGAGACTCTCAGAAAAGTGTTATTTCTAGAGCAGAGGTTATGTATGTACTAGGGAGGAAAGATGCCTCAACCAGCAGCCTGAGAAGTCTGAGTTTGTATCAATCATGGGAAACCTTGTAAGTGGCATGGCCAATATGGTGTTTAAAGAAGATGTTGGCCATAAACAAGCTAAATCACAGAGAGGGACTACAGGCTAAGAGAAGAGCTGTAAGTTAACTCTGAGGTAGTAAGGGCCTAAATTAGGCTGATGCTAAGAGGAATGGAAAGGAAGAGACACAGTTTAGAAATATTTTAAATCAAGAATCAACAGAACTTATAAAGTAACCTCAGATATTTTATTTAAAGCTGGGAATCTAAGAGAATGGTGGTTTCATTACAAAAATTGAAAAGTCTAGATAAAGTTAATTTTGATGAAATAATTAGTAGTTTAGTTTTTGCCATAGGGGCTTTTAGGTAGATTACTGCACACCCAAGTAGAGGCATTATTCTGGCAATTAGAAATGTAAAGAGGGTAAATAAGAACAGTGGTTAATATTTCTAAAGGAGAAACTAAGGATGCTGGGAGACAATACTAAAGATTCTACAGCTAGGCAAAACAAATTATTAGACCCAAGAATTAATACAAGTAAACTGCATTGTGAAAAATTTTTAAATACATGTATCTTAAATTCTTTCAGAGGGCCAGCATCCTAAACAGAAATCGGTCATTGTTGAACATTTTCCATAGGCTGCTTCCAACTTCTAGACATCCATGGGAAGGTCACAGGGCCAGCTGCTCATCTACCACTAGTATCTTTTACTTTTATAATCACACACAAAAAAATGTCATTTAAACTATTTTGTAAAACTGACATAATCAATGTGTTATTTATACTTAATCTCATTTTACCTAGGGTGCTTTTATATGATACTCAAAGCATATAAAATATTGTGATAAACAACAGGAAAAGAACAGGGGTTTTCATACTTCACAACAGGTAAGAGAATCAAAACTAACTTATATATATGGATCCCTGGGTGTATGCATTTGTCATAACTCATCACTTCAAATTTGTGCATTTCACTCAGTAAATGTTACCTCCAAAAACAAGCAAATATTAAATTCTATTTGATATGCATAGCTGAAGTATTCAGAGTTGAAGTGTACTGATGTCTTCAATTTACTTGCAAATGCATTAAATGCACAAATAAAACATTAATAGATAATTAGATGAGTAAATGAATAAATGTTATAAAACGAGTATATCAAAATGTTAACAAGTATCGAATGCAGGTGATAGTCATGTGTGTGTTCACTGTACATTCTTTCAACTTTTCAGTATGGCCTAAGTTTTTCATAATAAAATGTTGGGGGGAAAGAATACATGTATTCTGACACATGAAAATAGGCAAATTAACATACTCATAATTCCTATCTATGACTTTACTTGTCTAAACTTTAAACAACTATCTCATTAAATTAGATGACTGGTATCTGGAGAGTTAATCATTGGTAAAATAATTATAATATTTAAACTACATACTTACATTGTGACTGTGACAAAATCCAATCCCATTAATAATCTGAAACAAATACTTTTGAACTAGTTGGTAGTCTAGTCCATTTGGAAACAGTTCCAAGTCATCAAGAATTGTATGGTCAACAAACTCAAAGACCAAGTACCATCGTTTTTTTTCCTTACACACTTCCAACAGATTCACCAGATTTTCATGCCTCAGTTGCTGTTATAAAAATACAAAACAATTTTTTCAAGATCAAATGATTAGCAATTAGTCACAATCTAAAATAGATACTAGCATAAGGAAAACATAAATAAAATGCATAAACAGTATAAATTGTAAAAGTATATTCTAGTTTTAAAATTTTAGTTAAAAGACCATACTGCTCTGTTTTCCTCTCAGAGAACACAACAAGGCCAATGAGTAAAAGAGATGTAGCTCCATCTTTGATGAAACAAGTAGGACCCCTAATCACAACAAATTAGGTAAAACTGCCAAATGTAGTCAAAGTCAAGCAGGAGTGTCAGAAGATACCAAAAGATAACCTGTGGCCACAAAGCTGGCAAAGCAGAGTTTTTCAAAGTTGATGACATACCCTAAAAAGGAAAAACAAAAAACAAAACAAAACAACCCAAACCTTCTTTGATATAATGGGAACAAGATTCCAAAAAAACAAAATTAACTTATGCTTACTGCAATCAATATAATCATGATCTGGGTGAAGGAAGTCAGTAGTAACTGGAAAAGGAATGAGGGTGAGCTTATGGTATTCTTTAAGTTCTCTTTCTTGACTTAGATGGTGGTTACATGGGGTTGTTCAGTTTTAAAAAGTCTACAGAGGTATTCTTATGATATGTACACTTTTCTATTAGTATATTATATGTCAATAAAAACTTGGGGAAAAAAAAGAGATTCAGATATAAAAGAACAAATTTACAAAAGAGTAGCAATTGGACTGACAACTGACTTCTCAAGAGCCACAATGTTAGCTAGAGGACAAAACAATGTTGAAAGAAAATACTTGCCAACCTAAAATTCCATACACAACAAAAATAACCTTCAGAAATAACAAAATAAAGACCTTTTTATGCAAACTAAAGTTGAAATGTTTTCTCTACAATAGATCATCACAAAAGGAAATCCTAAACAATGTACTTCAAGAAGGGAGTAGATCACAGATAAATAATCTGAGATGCAGAAAAGGAAATACAAAGAAAGGTAAATATAAATCAAAATGAACACTGAGCAATAATTATGTCTTGTGATGTTTAAAAATAGACAGAGGGTGCCAAAAAATGCATACACATTTTAAGAAAGGAAATACTGTATTAAAATTGTAATATTCAATATATACTGATAACAAAAGATGAATACAAGTCACATTTGACTTCTAGAATTATACGAGATGCTCAAAGTTGTTACCATCAGTGTCTAGACACTTATGATTATGGTGAACTACTGCTTGAGCAACATTGACCAATTCTATTGTTGCGCATGCTGTTTCAATTTCTTCCCAAAGTTCCACCAGTGTAGTGAGTTTTCTATGGTATCACATACTTTAAGGTCCCACATCGGTAGAAATCAAGGGATGTTAAGTCAGAAGAACATGAGAGAAGCTCAATTGCACCTTTTCATCCTATCCATTGTCTTGGTAAATGGTCTTGCACTCCTCGAACAACAACCATGCTTCCTGCCATTTCCTTTTGACTGTCCTGCCTGTAGCATGACAATGCTAACATTCATTTCATTAATGCCATCTTTTGAGTGAATATTATACTACACATTGCTACCGTAATTCAATTCAACTTTGAAAGTAATACATAGATATCTTTAAATGAATATACATTTTTTGGCACCCCCAGTATATAAGGGTTAATATATAACAATGTTAGCATGTAAGATAAAAGAGAATAAACAAAGATAAGTATTGGAAGGTTTGGAAGGTTTGTTTGGAGAAGGATAAAATATTGGATACCCTTAGCCTTTAAAAAATGTCTAGAATGGAGTTGCCTGGTGGTGTAGTGGCTTAAGGCTTCATCGCTGGCGCTGTCAGTGCTGTGGCCTAGGTTTGATTCCACATACCAAAAAAAAAAAAAAGTGTCTAGAGTAACCACAAAAATATAGAAACACAATATATAATTTTCAAATTACTAGAGGGAAATAAAGGAATGATAAATATAATTAATCCAAAGAAAGAAAAAATTTTTTGAAAGGGAATACAGAACCAATAAGACAAGCAGCACATATTAAGATGGTAGATTTATACCCAATATATCAGAATCTATATTACATGTAAATGGACTAATTCAAGATTGTCCAACCCACTGCCTGCAGGCCACATGTGGCACAGGACAGCTTTGAATGTAGTCCAACACAAATTCAGAAACTTTCTTAAAACATTATGAGTTTTTTTTGTAATCTTTTTTTTAGCTCATCAGCTATCATTAGTGTTAGTGCCTTTTATGTGTGGCCCAAGACAATTCTTTTTCTTCCAGTGTGCCCCAAGGAAGCCCTGAACTAAATATTCCAGTTAAAAGCAACAATTATCCAACAGGATAAAAAGCAAAATGTAACTAGTAATATGTCCACAAGAGACACATCTTTACAAGGCTCAAGGAAAAATTTAAAGTAAAAATATGGAAAAAGATATACTATGCAAACACTAACAAAAATTAAACTAGTATAGTCTCATTAGTTTCAGACAAAACAGATTTTTAAGACAAAACTTTACTATAATAAAAAGTTATTTTATGACAAAGGATTTGATTCAACATGAAGATACAATAATTTTTGACAGTTGTCCCAAAATATTTATTTAAAATTATTCAGAAGTTCAAAATCCAATTTTTAGAAGTGCCATTCTGAGAATGATGGCCAATAATTTAAAATATACTAATAAGATGTCTTTTCTCTTAATAAAGTTAAACTTTACTGAATTACAATGAAAATAGACAAATGAATAATCACAGAGGAAGATTTTAACATATTTTTTCTCAGTACTGTAGAAGAAGCACACAGAAAAAAATCAGTGAGAATTTAGAATGTTTAATCAATGCAATTAAAAAAGCTGACTTAATGGAATACTTTGCAAGTACATGAGGAATTCTTTTTTGTTTACTATTATCGTGAGTTAAAAAGCAAATATCAAGAAATTTCAAAGGAATAAAATCTTACATAGTATTAATATATACTCAGATCACAGCACAACTGTATCAAAAGTAAATGACCAGGGGAAGAAAACATAAAAATTTCCACATGTTTGGAAATTCAGGGAAATGAGAAAATATTTTGAACTGCTTATCAAAATTTCTGGGATACTAACCAAACTATTCTTAGAAAATTTATAGACTCTAATGCATATATGAAGAGAACACAGCTAGAGATTAAAGGAATAAGCATCTATTTCAACAGGTTAGGAAAAAGAACTGCAAAATAAACCCATCCAAAATAAGTAGAAGAAATGAAATACTAAAGAACAAAAATTAATGAAATAGAAGATAATTACACAATAGAGATCAACAAAGCCAAACACTGGTTCTTTCTAAAGATAAATAAAATTGCTAAACTTGTGGTGAGACTGATGAGAGAGATGGAGAGAGGAGAGGAGAGGAGAGGGGGGAGTGGGAAAGGGAGAGGGAGGGAGACAAGAGACAGAGACAGAGACAAACAAAGCAGGTCTGATATTGCTATCCTTAGGAAGGTATGTTTGCAAAGTGAGCCCTTGGCTGGTACCTGGCAACTCGGATTTCAGGAGGGTTCCCTTCATTTCCAGAATTGATAAAATGGCTCAGTGTGTAAGCAATATTGTTTACTCTGAATACCTACATTCCTTCTAGGAGTCTGGAATTTTGCTACAAGCCTAACAGAGGGTGCCTATATGACTAGCCCCCAATAAAAATAGTGATATTGAGTATCTGATGAATTTCCTTGGTAGACAGTATTTAACACATGTTGTCACAACTCATTGCTGGAGGAAGTTAAGTGCATCCTGTGTGATTCCACTGGAAGAGGATTCTTGGAAACTTGTGACAGGTTTCCTCTGGAAATCACTCCACATGCCTTTTCCTTTTGCTTATTTTGCTTTATATAGGGGGAACTCTCCCTCGCAAAAAAACAAAATGGAATTATCTTCTGGAAGGCAGGCCCCTTGTAGTACAGACTGTCCCGCTAGATGAGTTTCTAGGAACCGTATGCATCAGTGCACCAGCTGGTGATGTCGAGAGAGGCTACGTTCAGCTTCAGTGAATTCTGTAACTCTTTTAACACATTTACCCATTTCATGATGGGTGATTTACATAAACAATGTGTGGCATGACAACTCACCTGCCCACACCATGCTGAGTGTTCAGCAGTTTTTTACCAAAATGGCATGACCTCACAAGCCCCTGCCTCCCTATTTCTCCCCAGGTGACTTATTTATGTTTCCCCTGATGGAAAAAGTCTTCACAGGGAAACGTTTTGCTGATATGGAAGAGGTGAAACAAAAAATGGCAGAAGCACTAAAAGGCATCAAAATCAACAAGTTCAAAAACTGTTTTGAGCAATGGAAAAAGTGCCTCAATTGGTGTACTGCATCAAACGGAGAGTACTTTAAAGGTGACTGAAATTTAAACATGTAACAATATGTACACTTTTTAAAATAAATTCATTCCAGGTTTTTTGGCATTCCCCCCACCTCGTATCCTTTCACTGTAGTAAATCACAGCCATGAGTATAGCTATTGCTGAGTGCTATGAGTCCTCTTAGTGAATCATTGAATCTGGGGGTGGTCTCTGGGACGCTCAATACAGATGATAGCTAGCTAGCCTCTAGGTAGGCAGGCAGGCAGATACAGAGAGAAGCAACAAACAATTTTAAAATCATGTTTATATTCATGACATAAATGAATATACATAGATGAATATGCATATATAATCCTTTTGTTTACTGCCAAAAATATTCATACTTTAAACTTTATTATAAAATAAAACAAAATAAAAGTAGTAATTTTTTTCCAAAAATGTAATCTTGATAAAAAACAACTTATGTTAACAAAATATACGTAGCTACTCACCTTTAATAACTTGATTTCTCGCATAGCAATTTTTTTAACCATTTTATCATCATCGCTTTCCAAGAACTTCTTGATGGCTACAATTCTTCCACTATGTTTATTCCTACATTTCATCACCATTCCATAGGTCCCTTCTCCAACCAACCCCAGGTTCTCATATTTTTCCATTTTAATTCAAAACCAGTAGAAATTTTTCTTGCTATAGAAACCAAAACAAAGAGTTAATAATGTTGAGTATATTGATTTCTTCCACCTTCCAAGCAAATTAATTTTTCCCGACATGTTTTCCATATTACAGTAGTCACTGCTTCGATGACTGTCCTGTGCTCATTCACAATTGCGTGTTGTTTCCAATTCTAAGCTATGTTTTCAAAATATTCACGTACATTTCATAATAGACAACACAAATATAATTGAAAGCTTTGACTTTAAATTTGAATTACTAAATGCCACATTAATGAAATTCAATATTTTTTCATTTTGATACAGCAATACTTGAACTATCATACAAAACAATTATAGCTCACTTAAAAAAAACACAGTTCTTTATCACTCAAAGGTGAAAAAAGCACAAGTGCATTTGGTTTTAGTAAAGATCAAATTTATTTTTTTACAACAGGTTTAAAAGATCAAAGTTGAAAATCTTTATGCACTTTCTACTCAATTGGGAAAAATACTTGTTCACAAAATGATCACTTACCAAGTTAACACTAAGAATCTTGGATAAACTATTTTTCCTTATTTTTCTTACAATAGTAATCCCTATATTGAACTTACAAAATATCAGCAATGACATCACTATATATATATATATATATGCAGATTTTTAAAAATTAAATATTAGTAGTACCAAATACAGTATTTCAAAAATTCTTTTAATGATTACTCACTATAAGAATAATCATTTAAGTTTTGTGTTTAGAATACTTGTATATCCCATTATCTGACATTTTCTGGGCTAAGGCAATCCTAATAAAATCTTTCTGATTTTACTAATAAGTGATGAAAGTCCAGCAATCATTCCACTACATATTTAGGTACGAAAAAAAAACTCCAGTTCTAATACAGATTTTAATTCATAAGTTTTGGGATCACCATGAAACATAAAAGCTAATAAAATATAATTTCAAAGTTAAATGTATTTTTTAAATCTGATTTTGAAATTAAATTCCTGAAGTAAAAAATAAAAATAATGCTCTTAATCCCAAAATGGTTCTACAAGGTCTAGGAGAAGAAATATCTTTAGGAAACTACATATTCAAATGGCGATTCATAGTTAAATTTTTTTTGCGCGGGTGGTGGTGCCCTGGCTGGGAATGAACCCAGGCCGCGGTGCTGAGAACCCCGATGCCTAGCCACTACACACCAGGGAACACTCCCCCCCCCCCCAATTTTTTTTAACCTGACAATATAAAAACACTCATTCATAAAACTTGGAATTAAAAAATATTCTCAGAGTTTCCTGGTGGTGTAGTAGCTAGACTTCAGCGCTGTCAACACTGCAGCCTGGGTTCGATTCCCAGCCAGGGAACTACCCACATATAAAAAATAAAAAAAAAAATTCTCACCTGTCTAAAACTAATTTACCCAGACTGTGAATTGTGATGTTTTACTTGCCTCCCTGTAAGTACACTGCTGACAAAGAAAAAACAAATATCCTCTTCGTTCTAGCAAACTATGATAATCCAATGTATATTTTCAGCAGTTTATATAATAATTTAGAGTTTTATTATAGATGTATGTGGAAAAGCAGAAGATTGATTTGATGTGGGGATGTGGGGATAGATGAAAATAAATCCTAGTCAACACCAACTCTAATTATTCTACTCTTTTACTACCAGCTTTGATAGAGGTTCTACTACAAACTGTACATAAAGGCGTCTCCAACACTAATTTCCCATACATTAGACATTTTAACTTCTATTTAATATCTATTAACTATTTTTAAATAAAATATCTGTGCTTGAAAAAAGTTCTCTAGAGTTCCCTGATGGTGTAGTGGCTTAAGGCTTCGGCGCTGGCACTGTCAGCACTGCGGCCTGGGTTCGATTCCCAGTCAGGGAGCTACCCACATACCAAAAAGCAAAAAAAAAAAAAAAGAAAAGAAAAAAGTTCTCCATGTAATTTTCTCTCACCTTTCCTTATTTAGTTTTCCTCCCACTAACACAGCATGTTTTTATCAAGGACTAGATTTTAGGGTCATCATGACAAGGACAAAAATAGCTGTAATCTATAATCTAGATCATTTAAAAACATTATGCAGTTGGTATCCTCGATATTTGAAAATGCAAAGTGAACAAAATTAAAATTACCTTTCAGCATGTCTAAGATGTTCTGCAGCATATCACAAGCTAAGATCATGCAAGCTGATTACTACAAATTTATTCTTGCAGCCAAATGCACATTCGGTCACAGCACATTGACCACACCTGCTTTTTCAAGTGGCCCTGCGTACAAATACCTTTAAATTGTCATGGCTTTTTAAAAAGAGTCTTGTTTCCTGAAACAGTAACTCATGAACTACAACTTTTCATGCCTTCTACCCCTATGTAAGAGTAATACAAAGCCTGGCCAAATGGCAATGTGGCATTTCTGGACATATGTCATGTAAGCATATGGTTTTAATACCAACACTTTAGATAATAAAAATAATGCTAATTTTATTTTTTTAAAACATGGAAATCTATTACAGACAAAAGAACAAAATAATACAAGCATTTAAAAGTACTATACTTACTATTTACTTAAAATCTTTTCACGCAGAAAGACCCAAAGGTTTTCAACTTGGAAACATATTTGAGGTGAAATTCATCTCGCACGCAGGTCTAAAAGATGCTGACTACCAAACTAGCAACTTCAATGCTGTTACGATTCCTTCTGCAGACAGTCACAGGTTCAGAGGAAGCAGGCAGGGAGGCAGATTGGCCTCGACCCCCCTCACTCAGGAGGACCGCGGGCCTCATGCTGTTGTCAAGGCAACGACCTCACTCTGTCCCCAATCATAGGCACAAAGTCTCCAGAGATACGGCCCGCGTCAGAATGCGTCCACAACAGGCACCAACACCTGTTAAAGCCAAGGCCTGTAGAGAAATTAGCTGGACTGGGAGAGCACCGTCCCCCAGTTCGGAAGGTGCCCGGTGCCTTGACTCTGTGAACCTGCCAGCCCTGGGCCAAGGCGTTGGCCACCGAGCTGCAAGGGGGCGGTCCCTCACCCTGCGCCAAGCATCCCATGTTCTGATTGGCTGGGTCCTGTTGTCAGGAGCTGTGATTGGCTTAGCACCAGCCACCCTGCCCCTTCACCTGCGGCTCGGCCCAGATTCCGTTCACTGACGCACCGACGCCAGCATCCCGACGCACCTACATCCTCCAGGAGGGATGCAGCTTTCTATCTTAGCCAAGAGACAGTCTGCTCGACGCAACTGCGAGCAAGAGGCGATTCTAGTGCTCACGGAGAGAGTAAAGGTGGTGGTGGTTTAGTACGATTGGAAGAAAATGGAAGAGACCATGCAACGCGCCATCAAATGTTCCACACAGCTTCCCCGCTGGGCCCGGGGAGCGGACCTCGGGCGCCCTCACATGGGAAGGTTCGGTCTGGGCTAGTTTGGGCCAAATAGGGGATGAGAGTCAGTCTTGGAGGTGATGATTAGTAAGCGAGGCAAGGTAAAAGTAGGTATGTGACGACAGAACTGACATTAGGAAGGACAGTGAGGTTTGCCTGGGCACTGAAAGTGAGGGAAGTACTTTGGAGATTACCCAGGGAGAAGAAAGAACTTGAGTAGAATAAAGGGGAAAGGACTAGGCCGGTTGAGGAAGTAAAAGAGATGCGCAATACTCGAGTATGGCAGCCAAATAGGGTACAGTTGAGGAGGGTGGGGTGCCATCTTTAAAGCACAGACCAACTCAATCCATGACCAGGCAAGACTGGTAGGTTGGAATCGTGCACATTCTCAAGTCACACAAGAAACAGGGTTTTCCTTATCTTCAAGGAATTTGGGATTTAGGTCATACACCTACAATGAAGAGGGCTTCAGCTCAATCATTTTCATGTTAAATCATGAAAACTAAACGTTATATAATCATGTTTGGTCTGTATGATACCTCAATCCAGTTAAGAGCATGTACTGGAGAGCAGATATTTATACCCATAGTCAACATTTAGATATTAATTCCTTTCTTGTACACTAAGCTATAAATATCCAGGTTTATAAATAATCTTTTGTGAATTTGGTTAGCATGAATTAATCTTCCAGTGCTTGATCACCTTGGTCAAACTGCTTAAAATCTAGTTCCTGAAACTTTAATAGTAAGTACCAAACCTGTAACCTGGGTATGGAAAGAATATAATTCTTTGGTCAATCCAATACCTAAGTCTTATTGTACCAATTAGCTCTATCCTTAGCTGTGACCGAGTTAGAGGGAGTCATGTCCAATTCTGTTACCTATAAAGGCTATAACAAAATCTCATAAATTTTTATTTGAGGAACTGATAGCCTCTTATAAAGTGGCAAATCCAGGTTTGTTGGGCCTGGAGCTTAACAGGAATGCAAAAATACTTGGCTTTTGCAAATTTACAAAAATACTCAACATGAACATTTTAAAGACCCCTCTAAGGAAGATACCCTGAAGCTTAAATAACCTGTTTATATCCCACAGGGAACCAAAAGGATAAAGACTAAAAATATTAGATTCAGTCAACTAGGTTAATACTTGAGAAAACAATTTTAAAAAGAATTGAGTTTGAAAACCAACTGTAAAGGAGACAAAGTATTCAACATTTACACATCCTGGGTAAAACCATCTACATGTTTGCTGAAGAGAAGTTAGCATTATGTAGACAAAGGAGTGAGTTAGTATTTTTCTTTTTAAGCTGGGATCTTAGTAGGAAAAAAAGAGAGGCTTTAAAGAGGTAACAAAAAGAATACTTAATGAAAAACCAAAGACAGGTAGTGAATAGAAGGTAATAAAAGTATGGAAAGTGTTTTGCCTTAAAGAGGTTTGGAGAAGAGGGAAAAAACAGAAAACTCTTGGACAGACATTAGCTGGCCTAGATCTTCTCAGTAAAAACACTTTATTTTTGCAGGAAAAAAAAATGGTGAGAGAGTGTCTTAAAAGATTTGAGAGCAGAAATTCTTTGAAAAAGGTATGAAAGAAGTAATTTTGATCGAAAAGGAATTGAACATCGTAAAATATGCCCCCCTTGACCCTGGGCACTATGAATTTACAGTGAAAGTGGCATTTGATAGGACTTGGCATACCCAGGAACAAGAATGGAGCAAGTGTTATGGTATGCAAGCCACCTCTTCAAGAACTGATATTACAAAGAAATTAAAGGAGTTAAGAAATAAGGATAATGAAGACAAATTGAAATGACTTGCCATAGGTTCCAACTCTAATAGATAGGAGGACAAATTATGACACACGTTAAGTTAATAAAATGAAAATAACAGAGGCACTGAGGAAGTGGAAGTCATCATGGGCATGAAGAATAAATTTAATGGGAGTGAAGTAGGAGGAAAAGTTACTGTCAAGGAAATCAGTTTGTGAATTTACGATCTTGGAAATGGCACAAGATGTTGTTCAGTACAAAAGGGTGGAATGTTTGGCTGTTCCTTTGGGTAACTGAGATTTAGTGAAAACATGGCATTGGAACTGAGTTCAAAAAAAAACTTGAGGTCAGCATGAAGTCATGACCTTTTCATGAAAAATCCAGTGGGACATGAACTACACAAGTATAGGGTAAGAGGTTAAGGGGGGCATTTTAATCACTAAAAAAAGTGAACATGTTCTAAAAATCTAAAGAAAACAGTGTGGGGGTGCATGAGATAGATAATGAGAGAGCTTCAGAGACTAAGGATCACATGACCCAGCAATTACACTCTTAAGTATATGTCAAAGAAAAATGAAAATTTATGTTCTAACAAGAACTTGTACATGAATGTTTATAGCAGCACTGGTACTCACAAAAGCCAAAAAGTGAAACTCAAATGTCCATCAACTGATGAATAAACTGTGGTATATTCATACAATGGAGTATTATTTAGCCACAAAAGGAAAGAAGTGCTGATGCATGCTACAACATGGATGAGTCTTCAAAGCATTATGTAAGTGAAAGAAGCCAGACATAAAAAGCCACATCTTATATGATTCCATTTACATAAAGTGTCCAGCTTAGGCAAATCCATAGAAACAAAAAGTAGAATAGTGGTGACCAGGGATGTGAGGCAGGGTTGGGAATGAGGTGTGACTGCTGAGTATGGCATTTCTTTTTAGGGTGATGAAAATGTTCTGGAATTAAACAGTAGTGATGATTACACAACCTTTTAAATATACTAAGAACCACTGAATTGTATACTCTAAGTGGGTGAATTTTATGTATCTGAACTGTATCTCAATAAAAAAATAGACTACAGAAGGATAAGACATAGCACCCTTCAAGAAATCTTTCTCAATAAGTTTATGTATTTTAGCTTATAATAATCCAATTCTCTTCCTCACATTAGGAATCACCTGTTAAAAGACTCCTGGCAACAATCACTCTACATATTTTGATATCCCCAAACATGTCTGAGTCAGTTTTATGCCAAACAAACAAAAAAAACCTCTCACTTAGGTTCCATCAGATATTGATTGGTCATTGGTTTTTGGCATCACGTCAACTGAGTCACCATCAAGTGAATTTAAAGGGCATAAAAATTTCAGATTACAAAACTAAAGATTATTTTCAATATATTATATAGAGCATGCAGCTATGAATACATCCCACCATTCTTTTAAGAAAATGGACTAATCATTTTGAAGTTCTGGTTCTTGGATGGAAGGAAACTTCTGTTCTCAACCTAGTCGGTGATTCAATGACATCATTACTACAAAGTGATTAAGACAATTGGAATTTGGAAACCTAAAGTGCATTATAGTAACCAAATACATCTATACCAGTGTGAACCTTGAATCCACTCCTCAAGGTGTTAAAAATAGTACACATTGTTTGCACTGGTTATGTGCTTCTTATAAACTTTTCCTTAACATTCCCGATCTCTGTCTAGCCTCTACCAGATTCATGTTCATCTTCATTGCAAAACTACAGAAAAAAATGTTCATTTCTATCTAACCTTCAGTTTTCTCTTGGGCTTTCATCCTGATCACTTTACTGAAACAGTTTTCCCCAAACATCGCCCTTGCCTACATCCTGCCAAAGCTTCTGTGGTAGAGATTACTAGCTACTCACAATAAGCTGGTTCCTTTTTCCTATATGCATGGTTTATTTTATTTATGTAATCCTCATTGCAGTTAGGGGTGGGCACATAACTGAATTCACGCCAATGGACTATGAGTTGTGTGCCATTCTCAGTCCTGGCTCATAAAAACCTCCATTCAAGATCCACATTCCTTTTCCTTTTCAGCTGCCTGTAATGGAGATGACTACAGCATGACCTTGTACATTGAAGTTGGTAGGACCTTCCTTTATCTGTGTCCCTAAGTGAGGGCCATATTACTGGCCTCTTCATTACTACTCTTCTGTCATATGAGGGGGGTATATGAAATGTAACATGATTAAGAGAACTGTTGATTTTCCCACCATAATCCACTCCTGCTATTTCTCTCAACAGAGTACTTACTGCCTTCCACACAAGTGGCATCAAAATCCCAGGAATCCCATATCTTTCTCTCACATTCAAAATCCAATTTATAGAAGTCCTATAAATTCTATCTCAAAAATATATCGTATTAGCTGACCATTTATCACCATCTTCACTGCTACTGTAATCCAAGCCACCATCACCATTACTTGACATCTCTTCCTTACAGGCTTCTCACTAATTCAGATATCACTTCCCTGTACAGAGATCCCTATAATTCCAGTCAATACGAGAGTAAAAATTCAAACTACAGGGTGACCCTCAAATTAGTCCTTACCTACCTCTTGTTAACATCTGCTTACTGTTACGGACACACTGGCCTCATTACCCTTGAATACAACAAACTTTCCAAACACAGGGCTTCTGCATTTGTTCTTGATTAAGGAGTAGCCCCATCTCCAGTCACTATTACATTCTCTACCTTAACTAGTTCTATCCATTAGCTGTGTGATCTAGAAAAAGTGGCTAGACCCACTGTAAGATAGTTAAGTACTCCTCCTCGGAGGATTACTGTTAAGACTAAATGAGTTGTGTTGTGTCCAGAACTAATCAGGACTGAAATGACCTATTTACATGTTTGTTGCCACCCTCCCTGAAAATACACAGGTTTCCTGAAAGCAGGTTATACCTGCTGTACTGCCATCCATTGATCACTTAGGAAGGTTTCTGGCTTGTATTAGTTGCTAATAAATATTCACTGGCTGCTCTACAAATCTTTTATCACTTCACACATATTACTTAAGTGCCTCTTTGAAACATCACTTATTTCTGCTAAGTCATCATTCATTGAAATGTCTCACATCTGTTTTCTGTCATTCTCCTCATCACTGTAAGCCAAGTGGAGTTTTTGTTTTGCCTTTCCAAGCTTTAGTTCGCCTCTTTAAAAAACAAACACAAATTTAAAAACTTAATATGGTTATCACATTAAAAGATGTATGTAAAATGACAGGCCCTCTATTCCTTTTTCTCAACTAGGAGACTCAGTATTTGACAGCTATTTGATTTGTTTCAAATCTCCCCTCTGCCTCATTACTTAATGCTGTGCTTCCTGATTAAGAAATCCTTAATTTTAGGCTCGCTAATGCTGGAAGTTGTGATTTTATAATTTTCTAAAATAAAGCCAGGACAAAAGTGCATTGCATTCAAAGTTTAAATTTCTGGTGTTTAAAAACCCTTTTCTAAAATTAAGTATTAATAATTCATCCATCAAAG
Source organism: Lyroderma lyra (assembly GCA_004026885.1). NCBI lineage: Eukaryota > Metazoa > Chordata > Mammalia > Chiroptera > Megadermatidae > Lyroderma > Lyroderma lyra. The sequence goes on along the minus strand of PVJL010000165.1, from coordinate 402,022 downwards.
CAGATTGATACTTTTGGCTAAACCAGTATTTCAAATTTCTACTAATATCCTTTCTGAGCCTAAGTCTCCTTGGTTATAAGATAGGTAACACACTTGGCTTGCCTAAATAGTAAATCAAATGTAAAGCTACCAGCAGTGATTCATAGTATATCCTTAAATATTGTAGAAAGCTCATTTTAGAGATAAAAACAATCATAAAGATAACTATTTTATTGGTTCTGCTATTTTGAAGTGTCTGCTTTTCATTGATTTGTATCGTTTTGTGAACTACCCTTTTAAGACACCTCCTAAATTCAGCTGCCAAAAAAATAAACTAAATCTATTTCCCTCCCTCAGATGTCAGTAGTCTTGAACTACTAAAACAGCCTCCTACCAATTATTCTGCTTCCATTCTTATCCTACCATCTATCCTCTATACATCATTACATCACTCCCATGCTTATTTAATGGCTTCCTATTGCAAATAGAAAAAATCCAAATAAACTCCTTACAATTGGCAGATTACATAATCTAGTCCCTATGTCTCTCCTACCCCACCCAACTGTGCACCTATCCCAGCCTCTTCTCCCTACCCTCCCAACTTTTTTCAGTATTACAAGCTGAATTTACATATTTATATTAGCTGGTCCCTGACTGGAGTACAGTGTTCCATGTCAACTGTGGAACACCTATCTAAAGTTGCCACTCAGTTGCTTTGTAATACCTTAATATTTTGCACAGCATTGATGATTATTTATTTCTACTATCAAGTAAAGAAAAGTTCAGAGAGAAAAATGAGCTTGTCTTATTCATGCATGTATCCTCAGCATCAATAATACTTGGCACTCAGAGGTGCTCAATAAACACTTTCAATAAACACTGTTAAATGGTATTCGTTAAAACAATGTTTAATAAATAGTATTATGGAAAGACACCACACTTTCACACACACGCATGCACACCAAGGTATAGGGACCACCGATGGGCTGGATTGTGGGAGTTCAGTCTTCTGTTTTCTATAATGTGCACAGCATGTATTTTTGTGGTAAAATACACATAAAATTTACTATTTCATTTACTGTTTTTGAAATAAAAAGAAACAATCCAAGACTGCAAACCCTCCTAGGTAGCCTGATCTTTTCAGGCAAAGTTCACATCAAAAGCCAAAGAGGGTTTCCAACGACCAGTCCTGCCTCCCCACCATACAGGCCTGTTTTCCTCGTGTTGTTCCAATACCATTTACTTCTCCACTTATGCTACTGAGGAAGTTTGAACTCTTCTGATTCCAACCTTTCCCTCACCAAGACCTGGCCATTTTACCCAATTCTTCATAGATTTTTACCATCGCCACTCTAGTACAAGCTACCATGACCACTCTAGTATCAAAGCTCTTGAGTGTAATACTGAAGCATCCTTTTACCTAATTTACTCAGTTCATTACTGTACTTCTACTCTGTAGCCAGACAATGCAAAATAGAATTACCTTCCCCACTGCCCTGGGGATAAAGACCAACCTGCTTAAGGCAAACAAGGCCCTTTGTGGCCTGTCCCCTAGCACCTTCTTAAATGTGCACTCACACGTGTCTTAAAAGGTTTCCGTCCTTTTAAAAGCAGGGAACTTTATCATTTACCAATAGTACCTAGAACAGTGCTTGGCACTTAGCTCAATAGAGCCAGTGGAAGTTAATCACAATAGCATGAACGTCTTATAGCCTGAAGAATGGAAAGGAAGGAGACAAAAAGAATACTGACAACAGATGAGACTTCAAACATTTGTAGGTCAAATAGTTGAGAAAAACAGAAATATTCATTACAGAGCCAGGTATGCAGAAGTTAGAGGAAACACTGATTTGGACTTCCAATTTTTTAATTATCTAAGACAAACATGTCCAACCCACAGCCCACAGGTCGCACGTGTAGCCCAGGATGGTTTTCAATGCAGCCCAACACAAATTCGTAAACTTTCTTAAAACATACATTTTTTGCGACCTTTTAGCTCATCAGCTATTATTAGTGTTAGCGTATTTTATGTGTGGCTCGAGACAATTCTTCTTATTCCAATGTGGCCAAGAGAAACCAAAAGATTGGACACTCCTGATCTAAGACTTCAAAAGGGGATGTGGCCAAAAGGATTTATATAAAAAGATGTGTGTGCAACACAGGATAGGTAGACAGCTGAATTTCAATTGAATAAAAAAAAAAAAAGCTCATATTAAAAAAAAGCTGTTACACTTGCTGAACGCCTACTACATTGTTTCAGATGCCTTAGTATCACTGAATCCTCACAAGCATCCTTCCTCATTTTACATATGAGGAAACAGAAGCACATAAAAAGCTAACCATTGGAGTTGCCATTCAAGCCCAGGCTGTATCCGAATCCCTCCTCTTAACCATGGTATTTATTGAACGGACAGTATATTGAAGCCAGGTAATGCCTGGCCTAAATGAAACCACCCCAAGAAAATTCGTGTAGAAAGAGATTGAGCACAGAAGTGACTGGGGAGAAGGGGTGGGGTGAGGTGTTACTATGCAATACTGAAAGAAAACAGGAACAATTAAAAGAATATTGTCACAGTAATTTTACAAACCAATGTCACCCCAATAAATTTAATAATTTAAAAAACAGGGGAGTTCCCTGGTGGTGTAGTGGCTAGGCATCAGTGCTTTCAACGCTGCAGCCTAGGTTTGATTCCCAGCCAGGGAACCATCACCCCACCCCGCCAAAAATAAATAAATAAATATATAGTCACAAAAGTGAAAGCTTCAAAACTCATATATCAAGGACAAAGAGACCAGTTAATCTGGCAATTATTAGAAAGGTAGTAATCTTTCTGTGAATGTTTTTTTTTTTTTTTGTATGTGGGAATCGAACCCAGGTCGCAGCGCTGACAGTGCCAGCGACGAAGCCCTAAGCCACTACACCACCTCTGTGAATGTTTTTAATTCTACACCTGCATTTGTATTTTGCCCATATTTGGCAATACCAAATACAGATTTTTATTTCCTATTAATTCTGAAACATGCCAAACATTAAGGTAGGTGTGTGTGTGTGTGTGTGTGTGTGTGTGTAAAACATAAGCAAATTTCAGTCTCTATTTGTTAAAAATACCCAGAAACTTCATAATTTAGGAATTGACTTAATGATACAAATAATTTTAAACAATTACTCTCTATATGACTGACTGAAATCATTCACAAAGGGAAATTTCTTTCATGATGTAACAGATTGTCCACTTAATCCAGTAATTTTAAATAATTTAGAACTCTGGCATCAAATTGATCAACTGTCTACTACTAAATTAGAAAGTCTTATGAATTATACAAGGAAAAAAATTAAGGGTCTTCATCTACAAATATAAATTATGATGAACAAGATGTCCTTCCTAATTTAAAGGAAAAATATGAACTTTTATCCACTACATTTTCATTCACTTGCTACACACACTGTATTATACAGTACACTCTCCACTAACCAGAACTCAAGCAACTGGTAAAAACAGCCAGTTGTTTTGAGTTCTGGTTAATGGAAAGTCTACTTACATTTATCTGGTATTTACCAATCCCCATGGGTGCCACTTAAGTGAAAGTCTACTGTATAGCAATTGAAATAAAGCATCATATGTGGCTAAAATATTCAAAATTTTTTTCCCATATAAATTTCCTGGACTAAACGATAATTTCCTCCTTCAACATTTGGTTGTTTACAATATAGTATGGCATTTACATTTTATCCCTTCTAAAAAATTTTTCCCGTTATAAAGTTAGATAAGTCATAACATAATAATTAAACCTGAAAGTGAGTTTAATATACATTTATAAAAATTTAAGTCTTTCTTAAGAGTATTTTCAATGATGGTTATTCTGATTTTTCTCCAGTACAAATCTGTGAAGTCTGATTTAAGGAATCTTCATAAACAGTGTTATGAATGTATCAGGAAAAATTCCATTATACCATCCCTTTTAATGAAGAAAAATTCTCCAGTTCTGAAATTCCATATGCTTTAGGACCTCATTTTTTTTGTTTGATGTATATATTCATAATATGATTACGTGATTATTTCTCCTTTAATACTCTTTCAGAGCCTGACAGAAATGTTTCAATTTTTGAAGTGGGTCATGTTCATAACTTCAGATATCCTCAATCTTCCCATCATCCCTTTTCTCCTTTCCTTCTGAGATGTGAGGTAGCAATCCTTTAGAAAACCCAAGATTTTATTTTTAATATTCAGTAGTCTGTTTTAGACCCTTACTACTGCTTCTGTTCTAACATTCTTTTAACATGCAGACCAGCTATCCAACTGAACTGGGATAAGATCTGTCAACAATGTTCCAGTCTTACTTAAATGTTTTACTTCTTTATACATTAAATTTCACAAATAATAAACAGTTGATTTTAGAACAATTCCTTATTTTTACTTAGGTTGTGTGAAATGCACTGGGACAAAGTATTTTGGAACACAAACTTACAGATTAAATTAGGGACAGGTAAATGCTGCAGACATCAGTAGTTTATTGTTTTAGTCCAAACACATTCAATATGGAAACTGAAAGAATACTTTCCACCTGAAACAATTAAACTAGATTCTACTAGCATATAATGCTTAACACATTACAGCAATAAAGATGGTAATCCATTGTCTTCTATACCTACTAAAGCCAAGATGGTAAAGCCAATTTGGTTGCAATAGTGTCATAAGGATAGAATTATTACCATCAAAAAAAAAAAAAAAATCAGGAAATAAAGGTAATGGTAGATGAATATTTTTACTCTGGTTCACTGAAAAGGGGACAAAATGTTAAAAGTCCACAGTACTGCAGGTGAACAATCACCATGTAAACTTCTCCATATGATGTTTTAATGTTTTTATTCATGGTATGTAAAGACTGAAGCTGAATGGCTCTTTGCTCTAATTTTCTATTACACTTAACATTTGCCATTACTTTTGGTGCCAGAACAGTTTTCATGAACGGCAGGGCAATATCTTGGATTGGAAATTTTATATATATATAAAATTATATATATATAAAATGGGAAGGAAAAAGAAATGAGTATAGAAAAAAAATATATAAAAAATGACAGTAAACACCACATTCAAAAGTAATTTGAATAAAGGCTTCAAAACTCAAAATTATTTTTCTGCTAAGAACTTCAAGTACTATACATCAGAAAGTGTAAAGTGTTTTTAAACAACAAAAAAGAAAAATCTTTATGTCCCCCAAAATGGAAATTATGAGATTGTGTCCCCAAAATATATGCAATAGTGCAAGACTTTTTCCTTAAACATGGAAGACGCCATTCAAGGGAAAAAGGGAGACAGATTTAATTTTACTTATATTGCCCAGTACATGAAAAACAAAATATGTGCATCATTTGCTAGTTTACTAAAGAGCAAACAGTTTCATAATTCAAAACTAGTTTGCTATTATGTCAAGTGCATTTTTTGTTTGTTTATACCAATAAAGAATGGAGAAGTCTTCCATGCTAACAAGCAGCTTTAAGTGGTCACACTTATTTACCCCACTCCTAGCCTGAAACATCAGAAAAACTGGTATCTCGTATGTACCGAATGCTTCAAGCGTAAAATTGAAAATTGTTTGCCATACTTGTGGTTTACTGGAACTTGCTATATAAAGACAGACAATAATCCAGCAGCTACAAACTTTGCTCACAGAATTGTTAGAGATTCATGTAAAAATAAAAGATGTCGTCCCAGACTTAAATTCAGAGCCACTTGGGTGCTGACATCAGTTCAAGAATTGTGCAAAATGAATGACAGTTCCCTGCCCCCCAAATAGAAAATGCAAACACTTAAGAGCTGCTGTTCTTTTCTCTGAAAATTGCAGTATCCTCACTTCAGGTTTACTTGCCATTTATGGAATCTGACTGCTTTTAAATGTCACTAAAAATGTACATCAAGTTCATTGACTTTTCCAAGCACCTCAAGTGATAACATTTCACTGTTCACATTCATGCTAAAAGAAAAGTCAACATGAGACTTACTCAAATAACAGATTTCCTCCTTTCCTTTCCCTCCTAAACACAGAGAACACATCGTTATTAACTGAAGAACAAGGTAAATAATATGCTAGTCAATTTTTACTGATTTTAAAGATACTGCAATTTTTACACACTTCAATGATATTTCAACATTTTGCAGCTGTTTGGCTTTGCAGCACAGCAATTCATACACTATACTGTACAAAATTACCAGCAAGACTGGAATGATGTATTCATAGAAGGCACCATCATGCTTATTACATTACCAGAGAACAAACATACAGTAAAGACAATTTTCACTGTACACAGCTTAAAGAAAGGAAAAGGGGTAGGAGGAGTGTGTTGAGCAGCCAGCCATCCCTGTACTGAAGAGGGGCAGGTAGAAAAATCTTAGATATGGAGCTACTAAATCTGGTCTAGTATTCAAGACCATAGCATCTGAAGTTCTGATTTTTGTTATTTAGTTCACAATTAAATGATTTCCTTCTGGAATATATTTGTAGTCTTGTTAAGGTTTATGTGTACACACGCTGGTCACAGCAAGCAGATACAATGCCCTCATCATCTCACAAATTATTCTCTACTGGAAAAAAAGATGAAAGATTTTTTTCCCCTGTTGCCTCCTGTTGCAGATGTCAATGTTAATGAGTTCAGAGTACCCATTAGTGCATTCAGATGAGTGCATAACAAGCTTCTGTTGGTTTGTATTTTGGGGGGTAGCCAAGAAAAAAAGGCAAGATTCTCCAATTGCACAAATTGCACTATTTGTGTTTCCAACATTATTAGGCAGAAACAGTAACACTTAAACAAAATGTGCAGCAGAGGATTTTTTTTTTTTTTTGACTCAAAGGACCTGAATTCAGTTGGGCATATCCTTTTAAAAAGTTCACTTTGTTGTAGACAGTTTAAGATATGGTCATTTCTCAGTCCTTAATTCTCCAAGTCTAGATTTATAAATTAACAATGTGAATCTTGTTGTGAAATTGGGGAAATAATGTCCACCTCAATTTAACTCATAACCAAAAGATGCTTTTCACATCAAAGAAATGATCAAAAAGGCTGTGTCACATTCCAAAGCCAAAAAAAATTAACAAGAATGCAAACACGATGAATAATGTACCACTGCCAAGACTCTGCCAACAGCAGGGCTTCAGCGACGCTGTCCTGTGAAGCGGCCTTCCATCTGCCCGGTTCCTCTTCCAGAGCCAAGTTTCTGTGCCATGCCACCTCTTGGAGGAGGTCCTCTTCCATCCCGGTCACGCATCATTCCACCACCCACTATTCCACGGGGACCACCGGGACCTCGATCGTTGCGCCTAATATCCCTGCGATCATCACCACCACCTCTGGTTTCTCGTTCTCTTGCAGCTCTTGTTTTTTTCTCTTCCACATTTAATCGCACTTCCCCTCGAAACATAATTGGCTTTAAAAGGGGAGAAAAAGATTTACACAAAAAGGTTAGACAGCAACAGTAATGTACTGCCTTGCATATTTAAGAAAGAAAATCCTAAGAAACAAATTTAAAATGACCAACAACTCAGACTTTAAAACTACCAACAAATCTTTAGTCTTTGCATAAATACCATTTCATAGTGAACTATTTTTAGCTTTATCATTTAAAAAGGATTCTATATGGTTTAAAAATGCACCAACAATATCATATACAACAGGAATAGTAAAGGCTTGAATTATGCCCTTTAAGTCACTTACTTTTGCAATTAAGATTCTCTGAACTGGTTCAGAGTCATCAAAAACCACAAAACCAAAATTTGGAAGCTTTCCCCCAACACCCTTGGTATTGATGCGAAGTTCCACAACGTTTCCAAAACCTGTGAAAATATACATTACACCAAGGGTTAAATATTTTAACAGAATACTTTGTGGCCTTAATTGTTCAGGACGAATACCATTAATCTCCTCGATCCATTTCAAAAGTCGAAGCAGCCGCAAGCAACGATAACTAAAGTACGTTCATTCACTCATATAGGTGGTTTACCTCAGATGCCAACAACTAGTCAGACTGCTTGATTTGTTAGCCTTTGGCATCCTTTATTTTTCAAAAGGAAAGTTACCTGCATAGTTTTAGAAAGATTTTGAGTATTTTCTACGTCTGACTGTATCTGTCAAATGAATCCCATCTCCAAATTTAAGACTGATTTTCCAGCTCTTTCTTCTAACCTCTAGAGAACCAGGACAGTCAACACTAAGTATAATCACTGGAAAACATCTGATATAGCCTTCCACTCCCTTCTGATAAGTGACTGGTACCTGGAAATATACAAAGTATATAAAAACATAAATAATTTTAAAAATTCTAATTAGATCATGAAAAAAAAATTATTATCCTCCTGCTAATTTTACAATAAAGCAAAATAAGCCACTTACTCATGAAGAATTCTTTCAGTTCATTTTCGTCAATATCATGTGGCAAATTACCAACAAAAAGCTGATGGCTGTCTGGGTAACGAATTATCCTACGGCTGTCAGACTCATTCTGTTCAATGTCTCCTCTACCTAAGAAAAGGAACAGTGCAGATATTAAAGTTTATAATGCCACAGAAACTAGTTCAATGAAAGTAAAAAAATCATTTAATATCACCATTCCTGTTTTAGTTTAATAAGATAGCTCCCTGAACAGAGGTGGATGTGCCTATTAGCAGGTTACTTAGAAAACATGACACTCAAGTCTAAAGTGAGGGTACAAACTAGATTGCTAATGTCCCTTCTTCTAGCTCTACTTACCTGATTTTTTGAAAGTCAAATGTTAATAGTTTTCCTTCCTTAACTTAAACTCTTGCTATCACCCAGGAGCTAAATATATTTCAGATAGTGAATATTTGTGCTAAAGATTTGTTTAGTATTCTAAAATTTACAAATTACTTGTATGAAATTACAGCCAAATCAGTAAATTTAATAGTAATAATGACCTCATGAATATAGCCTTTTATATATGCTATGGTGTCCACATATATACACACGCATATGTAAATCTTATTTGATCCTCCCAGTAACACAAGGAACACAGGCATGTAAGAACGGCATGGGACAAGGAAAATGTGTGTAATAACTGAATGGCATAAAAGAAGCTCATAAATTAAGGGTCTCAACTAAGATCAGATACTCAATCAGTGGCAAAACTAGGACAAACCCTAGCTCCCAGGATTTCTGGTTTATAACACACCATTTATTTTACCTTTGTGGGAAAAACGACATATTCTAAATTTGATGTACACTATCTCCCACCTGCTACATATATTAGCTAACAATGGCAACAAGTCAAACATCATGACAACTTACTTAAAACCTAAGACAGTCAAAATAAGAAAAATTAGGGTGTGCTTATTGTTTATCTGTGAAGAGATAAGTCTGCTAAGTAAGAGAGTAGGTTACTGGCAGCTCGGTTTTAAATTCTTAGAACCAGTGACAATAACCAAATAGTATTTGTCTCAAAACTATTTAACACCTGCAAAATGTCTCTATGGCACGTCAACCAATTCTCCCCTAAAAGTTAGTTGTTTTGCCCTGCACTGTATCTCAGCAGGTTACTTAAACCTTTAAGCATTTTGAAAACGAAAGAATTTGTAGGGGGGGGTTTTAGGTTTAGTCTTTTCCAATGTTTCAAGCACTAAATGCTAAATTCTAAAGGCTACCAAGAAGAGAACTGACTCACCTGGTCTTGGCCCTCTAGGTGGGAAACCAGGTCGTTCTCTAGGTCGTTGTTCACGAACACGAGGTGGCTGAGACTGAACTTCAGGTTTAGCTTCAACTCTTGGCTAAAATACAATGGAAAAAACAAATGATAAATACACATTTTACAGGAGAAAAACCAACTAAACAAGTGACTGACAGGCATAATGGTAATTTTAAGTTTACAATGTTTTTAACATAGTTTCCTATGTACATGAAAAAGAAATTTTTATAAAGATATTCTGTACCAATCTAGGACTGTAGGGTAGGTTTTGTTTTCCCGCTCAAGGCCATATAACTCACAATAAGCTGTTTTTTACAACTGAGTTAAAAAAAACAGTTATATCCACATAGAGACAGCATAAAAGGTTTGTTACAAAAATTATAAAAATGCAAGATGAGCCACTCCACGTAAATACATATACAAAAGAAAAAGCCATCTTTATCTCAGGAAGAGAATGTATGACACATACTTTCTAATTATCTAGTTTGCTGTCCTTCAAATGTTAAGTGCTCAGCAATATCCTCTAAACCCTGCCCCATAAGTCAATCTTGAGAATTAAAATTTTGATTGTTTGAAATATTCAAGCTTACTCTAGCACCCAAATATACTACTTTTAAGTCAAAATGTAAGAATACAAGATAGGAATGTGTATAAATCATCTCAAACAGTCAAGTAAGTCCTTTAAACTTTCTATTATTCTTCCTTATGGGAAAGGTGTGCATTTAAGGACTGACCCAAACAATTTTCCTTAACTGCTTCTTGTTGGGGGAGCAGGGCAGAGTAATAGGACATTTAAGATGCCTTCGAAAAGTTTCTGCTAACTGCTAAATTAACTTCCACACCTATTACCTTTTCTTTTTCTTACACTTTTATATAATTGCTATTTTAAAATTTTAATGCATTTTTTGCTAATTACTCTTGTTTAAAAAATAAATACCTTTGCCTTAATACAATGGCATTCAGTATTCCCAGCATCTCCAGGCTGTCTACTACCCAAATATTTATGGCCCAAGGAAGAGACCAAATATATGCACCTTCAAAGGATGCTAAAAACACTCAGCAGGATGTGAAGAACATGTCTTCAAGCCAGAAAGCTAGTAATTTCAGTGCTGTCTTTATTGCTGATCATCTTTAAGGACCTCAATTGAGGCGAGTTAAACTCTTTGATCATTTATACCATATAACTGAGATATTGTAATTTGCAAGGACAAACTGGGATACAGTTATGCTTTCTATAATAAATGTCATTTATATATAAAATTGTCATTTATTCTAAATGACAATTTATTATAAATGACTTCATTCACTGTGATCACTGTAACTCCTATCCTAGCAGTTTTTAACAGATTTGCCTGTCTCTTTCCAAATCCTATTTTCTTCCATGTAGATTTTCCAGTTTTTTCAAAAAAATGAAGTTGCTTCCCATGTACTCAAATTTTGCTAGTTAAAAAAATTTCTTTTAATTTAACTCTCCACTTTTTTCAGTTATTTTTTATGTCTATTCCTATAAGGACGTATCTTAATTCATTTCCATAACATTCAAAGGACCAAAAGAGTGCTGTTAAGACATACATGTTTAGTAACTACTGATTCATTTGATATTAAATTACATTTATAGTTCTCAAACCCAAAACATGGAGAAGCATGTTCTATGCCTGACAAGGGAACCTAAGTTACAGCCCTTTGCTATTAAGATAATTTGATCCACAATGGGATACCTAAAAAGGTAATTATTTAGTAATTTCAACTAAGGGAACCTAAAAGTGCAACTTGAGCATGAATGTGAAACAGAATTAAAGAACAGATGTACTATAAAAAAGTTTTGATGAAGCTAGTGTGTTCAGGAAATTAATAGAAACAGCAAGTGTACCTTTTAATTAAGAATCTCATAAAGACCTCAGACTAATTCAATCCAAATGTTATAAAAAAACTTGACGCATCCTGACTGAGTCAAAGTCTTTTCAAAACAGCTTACCAAAACAAAATAACTAACAGTAGCAAAATAGAAAATTTCTTATCCTTTAAGGATTTAAGTGAAAACAAAAATTTAAATATTTACAACATTTTATAAATAATTTATACATTAATTTAGCAATCTCTTAATATACATCTGATCAAGCAAACACAAGAAAAATATGAAACCAAAAATCTAACAAATTCCTTTCAATAACTGATTAATGTATGTCAACTAAGCCAGCTATGCACTTACAATTCTTCAGGCTCAATTTCATGATTAAAATCATTACTCCAATGGGGTAAAATGAGTAATATACCACAGACTACTTTAGGGCCTTAAAATTAGTTCCAGGTAACCAGAAAGTGTGCTCACATTACAAATTCCACAAATGAAAATCAAACGGAGTATGAAATAAAAATGGAAACATCAAATCAAGTCAATTAACAGGTAAAATCACAATTAATAAACGATTCCTTCAATTTAACATAAGCTATTTAAATGAATCAATTTCCAGACAAAATCGTATTACCAAGCTATTAACTTACCTACTTCTAAAGTAATGCCTATCAATACCCTAGAATTAGATTTAATTCTTCTATTAACAATCTATACTAAAAATGTTAAAGGAAATGAGTGCTACACCAACGTACAATAAAATTGAAGGATGCATTAAATCAAGTGGAAAAATCATGAATCCACTCTAAATACAGTCTACAGAGATAAGAAACTTCTTTTAGAGTTTAAATTATAAACATTTAAAATTTGTGTTTTAATAAGTGTGTGGGTTGGGACATATAATCCACTGTCCTACAACTCAAAACCTAACTTCAAAAATTAAAAAAAAAAAAAAAAAAAAAATTTTCCTGGGCAACAGGCTAATATCTAATGTAACGTAATTTAGACGTGACTTAAATATAGTACTCTTCTTCTCGGATGTCAATAAAGTTACATTCCCCTTCAAAGGCTAAAAGAACTTACAGGTTTGCATGGTGTCCAACTGCATGAATTCGAAGCCTAGACCTACTATTTATACACCTGTCTGACCTTACATGAGGTACTCTAGGTCTCAATTTACTTATCTGTAAAAAAGGAATTATAAAAATAACCACTCCAGGAGCAGTTATAAGGATTTGATGACAATGAACATAAAGGGCTTCGATAACACCTGGTATAATAACATCAGCTATTTTAACTTTTAACTGGAAGTAAATTTAAAATAAATGTAGCCAACTATCTGAATGAAGTAATGATCCAAAAGATTCCAAATGCAAATCTGATAATTCAAGCATTTCAAAACAAACCCAGAAGTCACTTAATTAGGTCTTCAGATTGGCTGAAAACCACAATCAATAACTGGTAAATTAAATTCTTTACTAAGATAGAATCCTGGTTTGTGAACTGAGGTAATTAATCAACATTTCTTGATTATCTAACTAAAAAACAAGTATAACACATATAAGGCCATGTATTCAACAATGATGTACCTGGTTATGTGTACCAACTCAAGAAAGACTGTCTAATAATTACAAGCTACTTTTGAAACCTCAGTTTCACTGTTTAGAGCACATTAAGGTATATACAATTTTATGAGTGCTAAGTATTTTAAATGTAAATTTTCTAGTAGAATAAAGTTTAACTCAAAATGTAGGGAAAAGAATTGCACACATTTTTAAATTGTGCCTATAAACTTTATTTAAATTTAGTTCATTCTAAATTGTACCTAATACAGTAGCCAGTGTCTTATTTTCAATGTTTGAAAGCTCTGAAATGGGTAAGATGACAAACAGACAAAAAGCAAAATTTTGGAATGATCAGTTAAGGTGAACACTACAGTCGTAAGTTGGTACAGGCTTCAATTAAACAGTGTGAACCACTTATAGATGGAGAGCTTAGGCAGTGTATTTTTTAAAGTATTCTATTTTTTTAAAACAGTGATTCTTTAAAATGCCACACTAAACTTTGTGCCATTCCAAGTTTCTTTCTTAAAATATTTTTGGTAAGTAAAATTTAAAACTTTAAAAAAGGAATTTTTTTTTTTTTTGGTTATTGTAAGAAGCCTTTTAAATTACAATATATATATAGGTTAAACCAACTTAATATGTATTTCACCCACCCAAACCCCAAATACCACCTATGTAGATGATGAATGGAGATTTGGCATTTAAAGTGGGTGCACTGACATTTAATACAATTGTTTTTTTATTTAATCCGTAATTTGTGATTGACTCATTTAAAAAAGTATAAAAAAAGATAAGCAATTGGCAATGTAACAAGGATACAATCCAATGTGTTCACAGATCAGTTACCTGTGAGACTGGTGCTTTAACATGGGGTGGAATTCCAGAGGAAGAAACAGTACCACTAGGAGGCAGGTTTTTACTGGTCACTGAAGCCCAGGAGAAAGCCTGCAGGAAATGCAACAAACCTAGACTACTAATCATGGAAAACCACCAACATTCCTACAGGGAAACTTCCAAATATATATTTTCTTTTCATTCTAAACTATTGCTCTGTATTGGAAGACTCCTAAAAGAAAGGCACACACACACACGCCAGTCTATGTGCCAGCTTTCAAAATCTCATTTTGCAAAATTATTTGACGGTATCGCCTGAACTACTAAATAATTCCACAAGCAAGTTCCTATTTGCTCTAAGTAGATGAGCAAGTGGCAAACAAAACCACTAACTACACATGCTAGAAAAATAAAAGCCTAATAGAACCAATTTCTTTCCCCTTTTAGGGAAAAACAGAGTATGTGATGGTGTTGAGGGGAGAGGGGAAGGATAGGAAAGAAGAAAGTACTAGCTGGAAACTTTAACATTCACAAATTAAACAAGGAATGTCCTCACTACCCAAATATACCTACTTTTACAGAAAGATAAAAGATGTTTTAGATGGGCTTAAATGATACACTATGAGTGTCACTCATCTTTAATTGATGTAGTAAGGAAACTGTTCTCATTTAAACCAGAAATAACAGGTATCGCTTCTTTTAATAATAGGCCAACTTGTTTAAGGTGGGAAACTGCATAACTCCTTGCATCGATGCTTAGAAGACTTAATACGGAATGGAATAGTAACCCTCAGCTTTATACATGGACCTGAATAATTTCATGTAAGGTACTAAGCACTGCATACTAAGAATCTTAAATTTCACTCTGAGGGGTATTTTGGGGGGGCATGAGGGAATACAGTGATAGTTCCTTGGGATTACAAAAAACCCACAGCTTCTTTCATATACATATAAAAAGCACAGTTTACGGTATTAAACAATTTAACATAATAGAACAAAGGACGTGCTTCATTAATGGCATCAAATATGAAAGTGTGATGTTACAGATTAAAGTGTTCCTTTGATCTAACCTTTGGTGGTTCTTGTGGCAGGGAAACAGGTTCCGCAGGAGGAGGAGAAGTAGATTTCTCCTCTAATTCTTCTAAATTCTTCTCCTCCACTGGCAGTTTCAGCTCTTCAGTCTTTGTTTCAGATTCTGGTTCAGGTTCAGGTTCATGAGAGGATTCTTCCAAAGGCTCCTCTATGCCATTACTACAATAAAATATTTCATTCACTTTTCATTATGAGTATAATGATCTATTCAAACAAGATAAAATTCAGTTATTTCCCCCATCTACTAGACATAACTAGTAATAAGCTGTTGTGAAGCAAAAGTCCAGCAAAAATTAGAGGGCAGAAAGCAACAATACTCTCAAGCAGCATGTCTTCAACCCCACTGCTTTAAAACTGGGTTACTAAAAGTATTTCCTAATAACTAGAAGAAAATCCCATGTTTATAAAAATAAAATAAAACAAAATGCTCATTCTCTGTGTTGTCCCAAACACTGCATTATCAGTAAGTGATTAGTTTTGGGCCAAACTGTGTTTTTTAATTAAATAAAAACAATTATTTCCAAATGTCTTGCATAGTAAGTACTCAAACACTAGCTGATATGTAGCTTCATCAAAAATTTACTTCCAACAGTAATTCTATGAACAAATACCACTTTACAACTAACTGCATTATAATTTAGAACAAATTTAGCCTTGCGAACACAATTCTTACGTCACAGGGTGAGCTTCATAATAACCACTGTTAGCATTTTCTTGCACAGGTTCTGGAGATGGTTGCCTTTCTTCTTGTTCCTCTTCTACTTCATCTTCTGATTCTGACAATACAGAATACACAAGTCTTTTTAAGAGGCTTTACAAACAATTTGATACACATTATTTTTTTAAATGGTGTACTTCTTACAAAGGCATCCATTTGCAATACTCGCTGTTCTCTTAACCCTTTCATTTGGTAAGCGACTAAAGTCACTTTTTGATTTATAACCCTATACTGCGGCAAGCGACTAAAGTCGATGGCTCCTAAAAATGTTCTAAATTTCCAAAAAACAAAATATATCCCCTAGTAGTATCACACAGGTTGATTTGACAAATTCAAAACATGTATTTCACATCATTTTTGAGTACTAAAACTTTCTCAATTAACAAACAGCATTTTGTATCAATGTATATGATATCCAAATTTGCATCAAAACGGTTAAAAAAATTGAAAAGCCACATGAAATTTGATATTTATCCTATTTAAAAAATCTATTAGTAAGAAAACAAAAGGGTAGGAAATAAATGACATTAAAGCCATAACTCAGATTCCTTTGCCACATCCATTCGTTAGTGAAATGATAAAAACAAAAAAGTTCTGAGCAATCATAATTCTGTTTTTATAAAATATAAGTATCAGTAAGTTGGTTATCTAGAGGATGAGATAAGTTAATATAATAAATGTCTGTATCACTTGTAACAAAAAACAAGGGGAATAAAAAGGAGAAGAGGGGTTTTAACAATACAGGGAAATTTCTATTGAGTTCCATACTTTTCGTGTCCTTAAAGAGTAATGACAGAATCCTATGATGAAAGTAACCTCGGAGTTCCCTGGTGGTGTAGTGGCCTAAGGCTTCGGCGCTGGCGCTATCAGCGCTGCGGCCTGGGTTCGATTCCCAGCCAGGGAGCTACCCACATATTAAAAAAAAGCAAAAAAAAAAAAAAAAAAGAAAGTAACCTCACCTTCATCAAGTTCTGGTTCAGAATCACCAAATACTTCATCTTCGTAACGAAACATATCATTGTGAACATAAAACTTATTCGGAACAGATCCCTATAGAAAAAACAATATCCAAATATGCCACAAGTACCCATAATAACATAACATAAAAAAAATTAAATGGCATACACAATTTCTAATACTATAGAAATAATGTAGACTCAGTATAAATTTCCAAAGTTGAACATGCTATAAAGTTAATATAAAGTTAACTACAGAAGATCACTCAAATATTGGAACTCAGAAATGGCTATTCAAATATAAGAGAACCAATTAACAAATGCAATTTTTCCATTTTAATATGTAACCTATTAAATATTATACTTTGTATTATTTCTGTAATCTTAATCATCTATTTACACATATGTATCAGTATGTGACTTTACTTCCAAATAGTCAAGGCATGCACAAGCATGTACACATGTACACACCCACCTCATATAAATTATATCAACAAATCCAGTACAAATTCTCAAAAAAGCTACATGTATATCTAAACCAATAAAAAGAAACTCATTGGACACATTAAACAACTAATAACAGCCAAATAAAATCACATAAATAAAAATGAAAATAAAAACTTACTTCAGGAGCCAGAACAAAGGTCTGCATAAACTTCCTCTCTGGCTGACCACTGTTAGACAGCAAACCCATGACCTGGACAACTACCCCATCACTCAAGGTTGCATGAGCATCCACATGACGAATTTTTGTATGACATTCACTGAAGTTCAGAGATAATACTTTGTGGTGTATATCCTTTATTAGAAGGAAGGGAGGAAATACAAACTCTTGTGATACTATATTACCTATACAATCCTACAATAGAACTTCACTGAATTCCTCCAACCTGTAGAGTATTTACTTACCTTACTGTTTATCTCATTTGAATCTATTCAATCACCATACTATGTGTTACTGCCATATTGATGTTCCTAAACCACCATTTTTGACATGTCACACACAAGAAATACACAATGGCCATCTCTTATTTTGCATTAACTTGGGCCTTATACTGCTTTCTCACACTATTCCGTATTAAGTGTTTAGTCATTCAAAATGTATTTATGGATTACACCTTGACCTCACACCTAATTACTTTATGGTGTGTGTGTTTGCTGATGATTTTTTCTACTTTCAGTTTCCTCTTTTTGGTAAGGCCAAATTCTATAATTCAGAATCTACCTAAAGTACCACCATCCTCAACAAAGTCCTAGGAACATATATCTCTATGTGTTCCTGTAACATAAAGTTTAGCCCACATTTGTATAAACTTAATACATTGTCCCAACTGTTTCATGTATAAAATACATCAAGGATATAAAACATTCCATTGGGGTTGTATCTACCCCAATGTAATACCGTTTTACACAAAATGTTCATAAGGACTCAAAGCACAATAGACCATTCATTATTTTTAACTTAAATTCTAGTTACAACTATTGATCACATACAAGAAATTCATGAGCACAAGAAGGCTATTTTTCAAATCTATATCTTAACACACAGAAAAATCTAAAATGTTTATGAAACTGAGACTTACATTTTGGCCATAAACAGCCTCCTGGGGCTTTCCACTAGCATCTACCCCACCATGAACATAGGAAGAATTCCTGCCATAAAACCTGTAAAAAGTGATAATGATTAACATTTAATTGTCAAGAGAAGTCTAAGAGGCAGTATAGTTCTGGTGTCAGAGACTTAATTTCCAGGTCCAGCACCCTCACTCATAAGTTGTGTAATCTTGAGCACACTTTATGTTCTTTAAGTTCACTTTTCATGGTTATAAACAAAACAACAGTGACTACCCCCCACAGGGTTTTTGTGAAGACTAAATGAGTAATGACATAAAATGCTTAATGTGTCTGACACAATGAATATATACTCAATTAGCTATTTTCATCTAATTCTTATAACATCTATTTTTTAAGTGGAAGAATGAGATAGTGAAAATACATTCTAAATACTGATGGTGTAGTAAATGACGAATTTTTTCTACTTTAGATACAAAAACTTGTTTATTTAGATTAGTTTGGGAATGTTTAACATTTTACTCAGAGTTCCAGACAATTACTAACTCTTACAAAAGGCTTAGATTAAAACAATTGAGATATAAAATAACTGAAATAATTCAGACTACTAAAAGCTGTATATTATTTCAACATCCATTTCTTAATATTTTTATACTGCTCTTAAATACATGATATTTCCTATGGCATTACCTTAAAGCAATTAGAATACTTTTCTAAACTAAGGTTATCAAACATACAAAGTTAATTTTTTAATAAAGAGAACTCAACTCCTATTGTAATAAAATAAAGCATGTTAAGACTTCTATGTCAAGTAATATTCTTGGTGTATCCCATATATTGATTCATTTAACCTTAACAACCTCATGAAATAAGCACTATTATTTAAATGAGCAAATTGAGATTCAGAAGAGGTTAAATCTACTCACCTAAGATCACACACCCATCAAATGGGACAGCTAACACATAACACAGATAGTCTGGTTCCAGAGTCCATGCTTTTAACTGCTACTCCTATTTTAAAGCTTATATCATTTTTCCTCTTGTGTACTACTGGCAAGCATGTAAACTGCTGTTATTTTTCTGGAGAATAATATGGCTGTGTGTATATGACAAACCTTTCATTTAACAATTCTACTTCTAGGAACTTGTTCTAAGAAAATAACTAGAAAGGTGCACATATGCAGGTGTGAGAATATTAGTGTTAACAAGCAAAAAATTACAAATGAGAGAAATTGGCTACTTAAGTTACATGGAAAACAGAACTGTGCTGTTATCTGAAGTGATGGTGGAGAACCTAGTTGTTTTGAATTTTACTTTTTTTTTCCACTACAAAAAGACTATTAAAAAATGCTAAAAATGTTAATACCTACATTCCTATTAATTCCAGTCCTCCACCACATACACTGTCAACAAGATTGTTTTTATTTTTATACTTAGAAAAATGTGTAGGTATTCATTTGGGGGAGGGAGTAGTTCTAAAAGTATCTTTTGGAATAACATGGCACACACAATCTAACTTCAGAACATCAAGCATCCTCATAGAGAACCTACTGCTTATATGATACAGTTATCCTTAATTCACTTGGCTCGTGTGTTGTTCTACAACTACTTGCAATGCTTAATACCTAAAAAAGTCTCACTTATCTTCTACTTACTTAAATAAACCAAAAAGAACAAAAACTATAAATACTTCCCATGATATAAATGAACTTCACTTCAATCTCTGGAAAAAATAAGCTTATAAATTTCAACACTTGCCAAAATAATAATCAAGGCTACTGTTGGCTTTACCAAGGAATACTATTCTGCAGATCAATCAGAAGAAATTTTCACAAGTATAATCACATAACACATTCATTTCCTAACACTGCTATAGAAAACTTTAAAAAGATGACGTAAGCCCATGATTTCAAATTCCAAATTAGAACAGTTGTCAAGGCCAAGGTTTTTAAAAACTGAAATATATAGTAGAGTACACAATTTTATATGCATGTGCATAAATATGAATGTGTTTTGTGTTTTTCTTACTGTGGATTTCATCAAAAAACTTGAAAAACTTTAGCAATCAGATGATTAAAGCATTAGATATGGTTTCCAAAGATACTGTCAGTTCATAAGGAGGCCGCAAAAACAATATGTAAATGATACTCAAGAAAATAAATCTGAATAAAAATACTAAAATAATCCATTTACAATTTACCTGTGCAAATATTCTGGAGCTTTATTCAGCAAAGTATAATATTGCCTCACAAACTCCCGCCCTACAAGCAGCGGACTGGGCTTCTCCATAACCATTTCTTTGCTGCACAATGTCAAATGCTAAAAAAGTAAACACAAGAATAATAATTATTAAAAAGTCATCTTTGTACACTTCCATGAAATAAGTTTTGAGTCACACAAATGGGAATTAAAAAAATACCATGTATTTTAAAAAGTAGTTTACAACAGCCAAACGATAAATTCCCAACAACTATTGGGAACATTCAACATGTGTACCTCTCGTCTCTATTTCTTGATCTCCCTTATCCCTCAAAAAGGAGAAACAGAAGTTCTTATTCCCAAGAGAGTCTGCTGTGGCCTCAGACTCTAGTACTTTTTCCTTTGGGGACCATTACCCCTCATGTTTTTGAATTCCAATGGTTTATTTCTTAAAACTAGGCAGAGGGTGCACGGAAGGGCTGGGAGATTACACTTATAGAAAAGTATTGACTTGTGTCTTCTTTATATTTTCTCTCCTAGAAATTTGTTTTCAAAATGGTAATTATCGCCACTAAAAACCAGCAATAACCTCAGCACTCAAAGATAACTCAAAGATTAGGCATAAATCTTGCCAATCACTCCAGTGATTAAGCATCTAACTATGAACCATGTACTGGGAAACAAGATAAGTCTCTCTAGAGCTCTCAAGGAATTTATAATCTGTCGCAGAATATCAACAAGAAACATGGGTTAGGTGCTATGCTGAAGTACCTCTAAAATGAAATCTAAGAGAGAAGGTCAAGATACAAAAACAGAAAATAAAATTAGAAATAAAACATCATCATTTAAAGTAAATGATTTATGTTTACAGTCACCAGAACAGTCAAAATTATAACATTAGGAATTAGATAAGGGAAAAGGAAAAAAATTTTTGAACATTACTGGTATATATTTAAAAGCATCCTTTCTTATTACACTTTAAAATATAAAAATTTCACAATACCTAAGTGTGTATTTATTGGACAAATCAGGATAGGATTTAAATTCCTGTTTAACAATTTTAATACAGGTTTTCTTTAAACCAAAAATTACATAGCCTAAGATAGCCCACTGTAACCATTACAATTATGATGAATGTTTTCAATAAAAATCGTGTATCAACCATAGTGGAACCTACAGATAAGACGAGCTCTATAAAATTCTAGTGATTCCCAATTCGACTTTTACATAAGGCTCTATTAGCTTCCCTGTTTTTCCTTTTATAACTGTCCCAAAACTCTCAGTCTACAAACCCCCTCCCCAAATCATTTAAATTTATGTATAGTGCCTCATTTGCTTTCAAAAGGTTAATTCATTGCTTCCAGTGGCAGACTAGGGGGAAGGGGTGTTAGTGAGAAACCCCTAAAAAGCCCAAGACCAAAGAGAGAAAAGAGGAAGATAAAGCTTTCCAGCAAAGACAAAAAAAGAAGCATGAGAAGCTGAAGGAGCTAAGTGACAGCCATGGGGAAAAGTGCCCTGGCCACAGGTAAAATTGAGAAACGTGGCAAAGTAAATAAGCTGTTTCTTGTGCCTCAGGTAATGGTGACCTTTACTTTCATTCCTGTTAAACATTTGGATTCTCTGCAGTAACATGGTGTCACCTACACCTAGAATGAAATGCTGTCTTGGAGCCTCTGCTACTTTTTTTTTTTTTTTTGGGGGGGGGGGTTCCCTGAGCAGGGATCGAACCCAGGCCACAGTGGTGAGACCTCCAAAGCCTAGCCCCCACACCACCAGGGAACCCCACCCCCTGCCCCCCCCCAATCCACCCACCTTTGGTACATTTAAGGATAAACTTTGTTTAAAAAATTTTTTTTCATTCAGTGGCTTGGTCATTGCTACTTCAACCATGAGGTAAGAGACAAGTCAGCCCAGAATCCTGCCACTGTGCTCTTCAGTCTTTGTTCTGCTTGGATTCTGTACCACATACAATTAAATGATCTCATTTTTTAAAAGTTAATTCACAAAATACAATCAGATACCATCATTTCAGGTGTCATGAGTTTTTCCCAAACCTAGAACAGGCCCCAATGCATAAAAGAACTCTCACTTGTAATATTTAAAGTAACCAAACTAAGCAACATAGTATTTTTATTTGGAATGATAGACAAGTGTGAAAAAAAAACAGTAGACTTATCTAGTAAAATTTTATAAAATAACTAATATGCGAAACTACACATACTTTAATATTGTAACAAATGATTTTAAAAATAATACTAAGACACGAGAAGATACTAACTTATCATAGATAAAATTATGTACAAAATATTTTTGTTCAAATGGTTAAAGGCAGGAATATTATTAGGGATTGTTTCTGGGTTTGGAAATTCTCTCTTTTTTTTCCATTCTCCTCTGTATATCCAGATTTTTCTACAGTGACTCTCATATATCCTAAATCTCTCATCACATTTATAAAGTACACATTTACCTACCATTTTGGTCACTTCTATACAACCAAGTAAAAAAAGGCACCAAATACACCTATCAATATCAAAGAAAGGGTCAATTAGAACAAAGTTCAAATTACCCACCACCTGGACAGTCACTAGATCAGGGGTGTTCAATCCTTTGGCTTCCCTGGGCCACTATGGAAGAATTGTTTTGGGTCACACATAAAACACACTAACACTAATGACAGCTGATATGCTAAAAAAGAAAAAAAGATCCATGCATAATTTTCTTTCTTTTTTTTTTTTAATTCATTTTTATTGTTAGACTTATTGGGGTGACATCTGTTAGCAAGGATTACATAGGTTTCAGGCATACAATTCCACAGTGCATTGTCAACTTGATGCATAATAAGTTCACCACCTAATGTGACCCCTCTTTCCATCCCCTTATATTTAGCTTCCCCCCCTCCTCTCCCACCCCCATAATTTTCATAATGTTTTAAGAAAGTTTACAGATTTGTGTTGGACTGCATCCAAAGCCGGCCTGAGCTACTTGCCGCCCCGGAGGATGGGCTGAGGGTTGGACAACCTGGCACTAGATCAGGCATGTCCAACCTGCGGCCCAGAACAGCTTTGAATGTGGCCCAACACAAATTCTTAAGACATTATGATTATGAGATTTTTTTTGCAAACTTTTTTTTTTTTTTTTTTAGCTCATCAGCTATTATTAGTGTTAGTGTGTTTTGTGTGGCTCAAGACAATTCTTCCAAAGTGGCCCAGGGAAGCCAAAGGTTGGGCATCGCTACACTAGATGATCATATAGTCTATTTAGGTAAAAGCAAGGAGATAGGCAGTAGAGGTAGCTTTTACTTGACTATTATTCAAAAAATTATTTATTCAAAGGAGGTAACTTGAAAAGTAAACTTAAAATTGTGATGAGAAAAGGTAACGCTAACCTGGTCAAAGCCCAAACAAACAGTGATGCAGAGTCCACGTTTTTAAGGTGCAGGAGGCTCCCAAAGGGATGATAAAATGAAGATGTTACTTAAGAGGATGGTGTTTAAAATAATTATACTGATAACTTCTTTACCATAACTATGATTTAAGGGGGATCAAAATTTAGAGGGCTAAAATATAACTGATTGGTAGAAATCAACCATTTCAAGCATAAAGGTACTGGGGGTCAGGAGAGAAAAGAAGTACGTCACTGACTAACCTATTTTTTATGACAGATTAATTTATGTGTTCTACATAAAAAATTAACATCTTGTCCATCTTCCCATTTTTCTCCCCTACAGTAGGGAAATTAACAGTTCAGTAAATAAGGAACATATCAAAGAAGCATTAAGCATAAAATTATAGGTACCAAACAAGGTAGTTTAGGACTTGGAAAACTGAGTAATATGAAGTTTGTGTTTATTGTGCATGCACAGCGACTGTGTATAAAAGTACAAAAGAGCCAAATTACACGTTTAGAATAAATGTAATTACAAGAAGAACTGTGCATAGGTAAGCAATTTCCAGGATTTAGGTCCTTCCATTTCTTTAAAAAATTATCATAACAAAATAAACCTGAACACAGGATTAAGAAAAGGGTTTTTTAACAACGCATCTGATAAGGATCTAATATCTAAAATATATAAAGAACTAATAAGACTCAACAACAACAAAAAAACAAACAACCCAATTAAAAAATGGGCAGAGGATCTAAACAGACACTTCTCCCATAAGAAATACAAATGGCCAGCAGACATATGAAACACGCTCATCCTCATTAGCTATGAGGGAAATGCAAATCAAAACTACAATGAGATACCACCTCACACCTGTTAGAATGGCTGTTATCAACAAGACAAGGAATAACAAGTGCTGGAGAGGATGTGGAGAAAAAGGGACTCTGGTACACTGCTGGTGGGAGTGCAAACTGGTACAACCACTGTGGAAGGCAGTGTGGAGGTTCCTAAGAAAATTCTAATGGAGTTATTATATGACCCAGCAACCCCCGCTTCTGGGTATCTACCCCCAAAATTTGAAAACCTTAGTCTGCAAAGACTTATATACCCCAATGTTCATCACAGCGCTGTTCACAGTGGCCAAAACATGGAAACAACCAAAGTGCCCTGCGACAGATGACTGGATAAAGAAGCTGTGGTACATATACACAATGGAATATTACTCAGCTATAAGAAAAAGACAAAATGGATGGACCTTGAGATTATCATGCTAAGTGAAATAAGCCAGACAGATAAAAACCAAGAACCATATGATTTCACTCACATGTGAAACATAAAACTTAAAGCAACAAAGAAAAAACAAACATACAAAAAGAAAAACCTCTTGGACAGTCAATAGTTTAGTGGTTACCTAGGCGCAAGGGGTGGGAGAGGGGGGAGAGAGAGCCTGATACATAGTGATGGAAAGAGAACTCACACTGGGTGATGAACATATAATGCAACACACAGACAATGCCCAGTAGTATCATACACCTGGAACCTATGTAATTCTTGCTAATCAATGTTACTCCATAAGTCTAACAATAAAAAATAAAATAAATAAAAAGGTTTTTCTTTTAGTCTAAAGCCATGAAAAAATCAGGACCTGTCTGGATCTCAATTTCCTAATTTACAAACTGAGAAGTGATCTCTGGTCAAGCCTACAAGACTATGCTGTTCAATAAAGATAGCCAAGACGGTCTAAAAAGAATCTTCAGAAGGTTGTTAGCCTAGAGCAAACTTCCAAAAGCAATATCCTCAATATCTCTTTAGACAAAGTGAAATTCCATGTATTAAACTCCATTTGAAAATTTGGAGACTGCTGTCATACTGGATTGTACAAAGTAAACTTTACTCTGGTCATCAACTAAAAACTAACAATACTGTTTATTCATTCAGATACCAACATGATTATATCCAGATTCCCTATTTACAGAGCTTTGGCTACTTCAGATCATTCCACTAAGTCTGTCCATCCCATTTAAAATCCTTGTGTATTTTCATCAATATCCTTTTATTAATTCCTATTTCTTAAAAATGATTCCTCTATTTGCCTAGACTAATTCCTAAAGCACATCTACTCCACCTCTCCAAGGAAACTGCTGTGTCAAGTGTCACTATCTATACAGAATCTCTTATCAACTCAGCAGGAAGTGGAGGAGAGGATGTAACTAACATATATACACAAATAAAAAAGAAGGTCATCATTGGGCTTCATGTCCTATAATATGCTCAGAGTTCCTCGATTTCAAAATAACAGATTTTAAAATCTGTTATCAAAGTTATCACCCTCAATTCCTTCCATGACTAAAATGTCAGCTTTTAGTTAAGTACTTAGGTTTTTTGTTTATCTTTTAGTTAAAAGTTCAGTGACTCATTAGTATAATGGGGCTGCCTCCAAAGCAAACAACCTCAAGCTACATTAGTATTGATGTAATGTTGAAAATGAGTTTTGCTCTACCCTGCACGAGTTAAACACTAGTTGAACAGTGAATGAAAATTATAGGACGGTAAATTTAAGCTCTATATAAATACAATGCAATAACCCAAATAGAGTTATTTCATGAACACCCAAGTCAATGCAGGCATTTATTCCAAAGACTTACTGAACAATATAACGGAAATATTGTAAAATTGTCACATGTCCAACAAAGTTAGATTAGGCTGCTCCAATGCTAGGAACTAAGACCTTTGACTCCTATTCAAATACTGATTCCATACCTTTCTATCTAATGACTGAAACCCTATTCATATGCATCCAGCTAAAATATCTTCCCCTGAAAATCTTTCTTATTTGCTCAATAGAATACAACTGTCTTTCATCTGTATTTTCAAAGTACTTTGGGTCTTTATCATGGCACTTATTAACACATTTCATACCACTCACAAGTTTTCTCGTTTTTCACGCACCTAAAGTATAAATATGATCTTTAGTTATGCGGTCCCTGGCGTATGTCTTAAGAGATTTCTATGTTGTACATAATGTGTTAATCAGATTCTGCCTTCAATTACTAATCATGCCTCTGGATTGAATCTTCTTCCTCTTCTGTGTTCCCATCTCAAAAATTATAATCTGAGTTTACCCTTGAATGCTATTTTCTGGAAAGTCACAATTCTTCTCAAAAATTAAATAATCACTCCTCAGTCCTCTACCTTTCTGCGTTACCACTGTTGACCACCACCTTTTAATGCTTCTAGATCTCTATAATAAGGCAATGACATACCACAAAACACCTACACTAATGGCTAACATAATAATCTAAAAACACTATTTACAAGGCTGGGAAAAGTTGGTAGTAATGAAAAAATGTTATAGTCACTTTGGAAAATACGATGGCAGTTTCTTAGATTATAAAATTAAGCATATAAACCTCTTATTACCCAGCAATCTTATTCCTATATATTTACCAAAGAGAAATGAAGCTTATGTCCAAAGACCTGTATGATATTTATGGCAGCTTTATTAATACACTCTCAAAAACTGAAAACAACAAAAAGATAATTAGTCAAGTGAATAAAATTGTGGTATAAATCCATACAACTGAATAATGCTCAGCAATAAAAGAACTTATTGATATATACGACATCAGGGTTGAGTTTCAAAAACATTATTCAAAGTCAAAGACGTTAATCCTATATAATACTATTGATATATACATTCTATGAAATGCAAAACTATAAGGCTAAATCAGATCAAAGCTGGAGGCAGAAGGGAAATGACTATGAAGGAACACAAAGAGAACCTCAGCGGTAAAAGAAGTATCTTGTATATTGATTGTGCTGATGGTTTCATGGCTGTACATGTCTGTCCAAAGTCATATAACTATGCACATAAAGTTGGTTTTTACTGTTTGCAAATTATCCCTCAATTATTAGAATTTAGCAATATGGTTATGCTTCATGATACCAATCATTTCATAAATATTTATGGAGAATCTACTGTATCAGTAAGGGCAACATGGTACCCTGAAACTGACACTATTCAACAGTTCAAAAGGCAATTTATTTAAAACCACCATTTTTCACCTACTGGATTTACAAAAATGAAAATGATGATAATAATATCCAGTTTCATTGTCAAGAATGTGGGGAAACAGGCTCTTTCATCAACAGTACTGGTAGAAATATAAACTGTTACCTTTTGGAGATTGGTCATATTTTTCCGTGTATAAGACCCCTAACTTTTCTAATCCAACATTAAGAAATCAGTATCAACTGGTTACACCTGTGTATAAGACAACCCCAAATTTTGGTCTAACAATTTAGACAAAAGTATTATCTTATACATGAAAAAACACTGTAATTTCACAGTTTAAATCCAAGTAATAAAAATGAACAGTAATACCACTTCTAAGACATATTACAAAGAAATACATGCACAACTCCACAAAGATGTATATTCAAGGATAATCATTGCCACAAAAGAAAAACATTCAGTCTAAATGCCTATCAGGAAGTAAATGGTTACTAAATTATGACACAGCTATAAAACACAAAATTATACACTCATTAAAAGTAGGAGAAAACAGCAAAGTTATAAATGTAGACAAGAAAAACTGTCTACCATAGTTAAGTATATAATAACCAAATTGTAGAATGATTTCCAAATCCCATCTTTGGAAAAGGCATTTCTACAAAGTACGTGTGTTATGGGTCCAGGGGGGGAAAAAAAAAAAGGAAAGCTACATTCTAATTCTTCATACCACTGGGAAGATATATGTTGTTTAAGTATTAAAAAGAGCACATTAACTTTTTTAATCGTATTTTAAATTTTTTTCATTCACTTTCTGATTACCATGTAAGAGATATGTGTTAATGATTAAGAAAATTGGCTCTAGAATAAAGGTCGAAAGTGTGACAATTCATTTACCACTACTAGTAAAATAAAAACACACTGACAGTATGTGCCGACATTAGTGACCAAGTCTGAGTGTGCTTAAATATCACCAACTAATTGAGATAAAATTGAGATGGCTGAGATGGAAGAAAGAAACTAGTTAAGTTCCATGCTAGAATTAAAAATGAGCAGCTACACAGAGAAACAATAATAATAATAATAAAAAAAACTGCCTAGATCTAAGGTGCACTCTCCAAATTTAATGTTTCTAAGAGGTAATTTAAAAAACATTTGATATGCTTACCTAATACAGCACTATATTTTCAGCTAAGCTGATATTAATGGTCTTAGAAACAAAAATAAACTGAACCTCAATTGTGAAACATCAGTTGATTTACTCATTAAAAATATTGTCGAAGACTATAAAAACATAGGGGGAAAAAACCTGAAAAACACAGTATTTGAGGGCTGTTCGGAAAGTATCCAGCCATGTAATATGAAGAATGGCATTGATGGCTGGATTTTTTCCCAGACAGCCCTCACAAAATTTCTAACTTAAGGTATAATTTTAATCATGTAAAGGCACTGTATGCACTTAGACAAGAAAATAAAAATTAATTCTTCAGATGTCCTACTATAGCAAAATAATTATCAGAGCAGATTTCAATAGAAAAAAAAATAATTTCGTATCCCATCATTTCTTTACTCTCAGGGATCTCTGAAGTGGCATCGCTATTTGTATTAAAGAAACTTTACTTCATACAGTGATAAAATAACTAGGATCTACATATAATAAAAAACTTCTAATTATAACTACTGATTTCAAACACCTGGCTACAAATACCACCACTATAGAAGCATCAAAACATACAATCAAAAACTCATCTTGGAGGAGCCTGGAAAGTGTGGTCCTGACCACAAGCCATAAGAACTGGGGCGTCTTTGCTTAAACAGTTCTGAGGAGGTAAAAATGTTCAGTTATTGCAAATTTCTGTCATGAAAATGCATGTCACACTTTAGTGGCTACTTCAATGCTTAGAGAAAAATGGATAAAATGATACATGATAAATGCTAGGAAGTCGAGACACTATGTCATCTTATCAAAAAAGAAAAAAGAAAAAAAAAAGACCCTCAAGAACCCTAAAAGAAATGACATTTAGAAAAATAGGGGGAAAATCTAAAGAACAATTTTTCAGGGAGTTCCCTTGGTGGTGTAAGTGGCTAGGCTTCCGCGCTGTCAATGCTGCGGCCTGGGTTCGATTCCCAGCCAGGGAACTACCCACATAAAAAACAAACAATTTTCCAGCACTGTAAAGTATATAGCACTACACCTTCCTTCTTATAAGAAAAAGATCCTCAGTAACGGAATGCAGTCCTCTTCATCACAAAGAACTATGTTACCAAAGGCCATGCCCATGCTAAGACACGGATTATCTTTACTATTACTTATTTTTCCTCTTTAGAGTCCCACACTCTGGACTCATACCAGTCAGGCCCAGGTCCTTTCTCACTGAACCATTCTCAAAACCTAACTCCATATTAAAACTAGAACCTTCCAAAATTCCACACGATCTTTGTGACTTTGTCACTCAAACAGCAATACATATCCCTTTATGGCAGAGACCTTCAAATTGCTGTGGCAGATTACAGAATGAAAGTATCACAATCAAGATCAAAGCATCAGTGGTAGAAATAAAGGATAATAGTTGTGGATTAAGATTTCTTTTTTCAGGCCCCAAAGAAGGCAAGTTTTGAAGTTCTGAAACTATTAAAAGTGACCAAACATCAAGAAAAGAAATGCTGTCCAACAAGAACAAAAAGCATGTATTTATATTATGTTTTAAAGTTTCACAAGTAACCTACACATTCCTTTACCTCCTTGAAATAGATAGGATATTAGATTTTCAGAAAAGTGATTGAGAGCCTTAGGAAAGGTCCCTCAGCAATAGTTATGAGAAAACTATCTGAAATCAGATTTCCTACCTCTGGTGATATTTTCATTACACCTGGTTAAAAACAACTGCAAGAACAGCCAGGGACATAAGAATATAAAAGATTTTTCAAGTCCAACTGTTCACGTGTTTGATATTGTTGGGAGGAGCTAAAAAGCAGAGGATAGTAACATAATAGGAAATCCAAGTCATCCCAACATACCAACAATGGTAATATCAAAATAGGGTAAAATATATTGATAAAAAAAAAATAATAAGCTGAGACACACTAGTCAATAAACTGATACTATTGCCTCTGAAAGCCAGTGCAGTTCTGGGAGAAGAACTAATCTGTTCTAATAGCTCTTAAAAGAATGTCTACCAATGGAGAGTAAGTCATGTTTGTCAATTAAATGCTACACAATTTAAAGTTCACAAACAACTCTTAGATTTGTACCTTTCAAAACCAGCCTTGACAAATGATCATTCTCCACCTCCATACCCCACCTCAGCATAAAATAAGTGGGAAAAGTCCTATTTAAACCTTGAAAAGAATTTTCAAACCTGAAAATGGATAATCAAAAGCAGTAATTCTGCAGAGTAAGGAATCTGTTAAGAATCTAAAGGCATTATTAGTATTTACAGATTTTTAGTAACTGCTGTGGAAATTTTCATGTTTGATCCCACATAAGTGAAATATGGATAATATTTCCTGTTACTAACAATGCCAACACTATTCAAACTCAAGAGCTGTCTGCTGACAATTCAAGTGCTTAGCTGCTGAGCACTCAATTCGACTATCCAATTATTAAAAACTTATTTTCTTCTCCTTCCTTCTACTTTTGACCCCCATCCACCAGAAACATTCTGGTTCTCTCCAATCTTAATACGTGTTCACTACTGACTAGTATTTCAACCCTGAATATTCAAACCTGGACAGCTCTTAGATAGTAAGTAACCATTTGAGGTCCATGCCCTACTTACAATTCCTGATAACCTTTGAAAATTAAACAGCCTTTAGAGATTAAATCATAACACAAGAATTACATATGACTTAGTTCTAAAAATAAGCAAACTAAAAGGTAATTATCATTAAAGAAACACAATAATTCAGTTCTAGTAAACTCAATCTAATCATACCATCTATCTTTTAAGACTAGAATTCTGGACATCAAAGGACAACTGGATATTAGCAGGGTCAAATGTTTACCTAGAAATTTTGCTCACATGCCTAAGGGTACATTAACTGCCAAATATGGAGCTGGATAAGGAATTCCCATCTTCTTCCCCTCTAGCTTGTGAGGCTTCCTAATGGCAGTTGATGGTTCACAGAACCAGGTACATGCAATGTTAACATTGGGAAGACTAACACGAGGGGGTGAAGACTTGCACCTAAAAAACGGTATTTTATCCCAAGTTAAACCAAAATCATAATGGGGAGGGTTGGGGGGAAAACTCTGCCATTGTTGCAGCTTCGGTGCACGTGGGTTTTTTTTGTTGTTGTTTGTTTAGAAAAGCAAAGGCATCTCCCCTCCTAAAAAATTCTGTTAAGAAATTAGGTACACCTTGAGGGGAAAAAAAAAATACTGATCTATGCGGAAAATTGTAGATGCAAATCTATGTGCTTCCCAAAGTGGCACAGGGCCATCTTTAAGAAATCTGCTTTTAGAGAGGTAGGTAAATTTCGATCAGATTCGACTAACAAAATCAACACTCCAGGAAAGTCTTTGACTATCCTTCCCGTACCGTCTCCCCTCCCCACAAAAATGGTAAGGTAAAGAAACCCATTCCGCAAAGCACTCAAACATCTTATTCTGTTCCTGGGTCAATAAAGGGATCGTTTGCACAAAAAGGGCACGAAGAAGGCGTACGTTATTAGACAGCCCCAGTTTCTGAATACGTTGGGGATAAACCCGAGAGGAGGAGTCAAAAACCGCCGCGTAACACTAGGTCCTGGGTGAGCAAAGCAAGTAGCTGCCTTCAAACCCGGATTCTGTTTCGGTGCAAAGAAATGGTGCCCGGAGGCCTCTACTTTCGCATCTGCGTCGCTTCTGCCTCTGCCGACACAGCCTCTTTTCCCCCTCCCCCAAGGGCGGGGCGGCGACGGCCTCCCAGCCCCAAAGAACCGGGAATAAGAATCGCAAATGAATCAGAGACAAGGATGTTGGGCTTCCCACCCAAAACATCCTCTCCAGAAAGCCCACTCCCCCACCGCCCGTATTAAACCTTCAGCAGCGCGCCTTTGGGAACTGCTGCGTTCCCCTTCCCAGCTCGCCACCTCATCTCCAACAAGCCCCGGCTCCACCTGTGCCCTCGGAGCCCTCCGTCCGCACAACGCGCGCCAGTCACCTCCCTTCCCTCATCTGAAAGGCTCGGGTTCTTTCAGACACACAGACACACACACACACACGCGCGCGCGCGGCAGCGTAGACAGCCGGCAAGAACAATGTCTCTGTGCCGCGACACCTCCGACACGGGGCTCACGCTCTGACGGTTGCCTCGAGCCGCCGCGCGCGAAGCAAGTGTCCCCTTCCGAACACCACACCGCTCCCCCTTCCTGGCCCCCTTACACACCTCCAACTAACAGTAGCGGCGGGTATGTCGCGCGGAGGTCAGCAGGGGAGGCGCTGAGGACCGGCTGCAGCGGATTCTTCTCGCTGGCCGCTCCCTCCCTCCGACAAACCTCAACCCTCGGAAGCCAGAGAGCTGCGAGCTCGTTCCCCTTACAACCACCTCTTCTCCAGGGTGAGGAGCTGCGGCTAGCGATCAGGAACACGGACGTTCCACCCCCTTTGCCGCCGCCCCCTCTTATTGTTTTACCCCTGCCGAAAGGGGTAGGGAACCCCCCAGCACGGCTCCAACCAATCACGCATCTCCTTCGCGAGTTGGACCCAACCTTCTCGAGTCCCTCTGCGGAGCACGCGCAGAATGCCGCCGCGCTCACGTACTCTCGCGCCCGGAAAGCCGGGGGAACCGGAACCGGCCTAAAGCCTGGACGACAGTCCGCTGATTTGACGTCACAAGGTGGCTGCCTTTCTCCTTACTGAAGAATCCGGCCTAGCCGTCTTTTGAGATCGCGCCAGAACAGGAGCCGGTTCGCTTGCACCGCTGTGTCTTTTGCGCTGTCCTTTGGCGACCGATATTTTTGGTCTCTTTTGACTGTTAATGTTTAAAGATAGGGAATTTAGTAATTTTTATTTCCGAACTAAGTGTCTGCAGGTTGCTTACTGCTCTAGAGGAGCCTAAAATGCAGCCAATGGTTTCAGCTGTTTGCCCCCAAAACTCACATATTGTTTATTAACATATCCTAGGAAATGGAGGTTTTAAGCTCTACCGAGAAGGTCAAATTCATCCTAACAGCTCAAAGCAATATATATTACACGGCTACTGGTGATAGGTCCTGAGATACATAAAAAATATGACGTGACCTCCACAGAGGGGAAAAGAATCCATTTCTTTGTGTGCCCATTCGGTATTAAGGTGTTGCTAAATACATACTAAGCATTTTACATACCAAGGTAGCCAAAAGCCTGAAATCCCAGGAGATAACAGGATTACAGCCCTGTCCTAGATCTAGGCACAGACTTGGCCCCGGGGGCATAGCTAGGAAAACACTAGACACTGACTCTCCTGACCTTGATTCATGGAAAAAGCCAAATCTTACAGTCAAGCCACTTTGCACCTTAGTTCTGGCAATGTTTCACAGAGAATATCAAGACAGCATAAGAATTTTGGAAGGAAGGGCTGAGGAAATGGTGAAAGAAATGAAAGGGCAATGAGGAAAGGAAAGAACATTTATTATATGTTCATGTACCAAACATAAAGTGGACACATACTTTTCATCTGTTTCTTCACAATCCCATAAGAGCAATTTTAGAATTTTTTTACATGGGAAAACTTAGGTTTACAGAAGCAATATCAACATTTGAACCTCCAAAACCTACACTGTTTTTACCTTAGGTTGCTTAATCATTTTGTTACATGCAAAATATATGGATAAACCATCACCTTTAAGAAATGAACTTGGGCATGCTTTTCCTTAAAGCATTATAATATGCAGATTGCTCTTTAAATCTAATATTTATGTATCAGGCACTCTTCTAATTACTTTGTGTCATTGCTTAAGCCTCCCAATAACCCTTTAAGGTAGTTTCTATTTTTATGCCTATTTTACAGATGAGGAAACTGAAGCTTAGGAAGGTCAAGCTACCCAAGGTCACACAGTTACTATTTGATGGAGCTGGGATTCAAACACAAGCAGTCTGCTATCACAATGGATGCCCTTAACCACAAACTATAGAGTACTCTCATTGTATTAATTGCCACAACTTATCTCCTCTACTGTTGATTGACCTTTCGGTGGTTTCTAGTTTGGTGCTCTTATGTACAAGGCTGTTATTCTTCTTCACCATGTATCCTGGTGCACAGGTACAAAAGTTTCTTTAGAGCAGTGGTTCTTAGAAATTAACATGCATCAGAATTACCGATAGAACTTGTTAAAACAGATTGCTTGGCCCCACTCCCAGGATTTCTAATTCAGCAAGTTTGAGTTGAGGCCTGAGAATCTGCATTTCTAACAAGTTCCCAGGTGATGCTGCTGCTGCTTTAGCAGCAGTTAAACCACACTGTAACAACCACTGATCTGCATCATGAGTTGGGAAACTTCACTGTAATGGACTAGATAGTAAATATTTTAGGTTCTAAGGGCTACCAATGGTCTCTTGTTACATATCCCCCTTGCCCCACTTTATTTTAATCCTTTAAAATTGTAGGCTCTTGAGTCAATTTCCTGCTGAAGCCAGCTCCTACCTCTTAGGAGTATATTTTCCCCTTGCCATTTGAGGCCCTTAAGCCACTCCTGCTCAGGCCCCTTCCTACCTCTTGGAGTGTACTTTCCCTTTTAATAAACTACCTCTTTGTTTCACCTTATTTTTACCTTATGTTCTTTTTAATAAACTGCTTCTTGGTTTCACCTCTAAAAATGAAATGTAAGAAATATTCTTAGCTTAGCTCTAGGGATATACTAAAACAGGCCTCAAGCAACCCTTGCTCTATGGTATACACCAATAAGTGTACTTACTGGGAAAAAAGATTCAGCTACCTCCAATTTTAGTAAAATTAAAAACAAACAAACAAAAAAACCTAAACTATTTTACTAAGTGGTGATTTTTACTTCTTAAATATCTCTCAAGTCTGTGTCCTCTGAATGCCTCTCCACAGGTAATGGCCTCTTTCATCTTTCATGAGTGATTGCAGTAGCCTCCTAACTAATCTCCCTGTTCTTCAAAAATAACCTCCATAAAATAGCCCCTCCCCTCATTAGGGACACCAGTATGAATTGTATTCATTCAGTGGCTCAGATCAGAAATTAAGTCACCCTTGCCTTTTTTCTCACACCACAGCCAATCATTAGTAAATTTTTGTTCCCTCTACCTTCCAACATTTATTCTGGATTAAACACTTCTCATTACTATTACTACTATCAATTCCAGGCCACTATCACCTACTGCAATAGCCTTCTACTTGGTCTTGATGCTTCCACTCTTATTCTACTTTAGTCTGTTCTCAGAGCAACAAGATCCTTACAGCTATAAATCAGACAACATTCTCAAAACCTTCCAAAGGCAACACAATAAAATCAAGTCCTTACCATGGGCTAACGAGGTCTACCTAATCTAGTCCTTATCTATTACTTTCACCTCTTTTCTTACCACTTTTTCACTTACACACCTCACCTCTTCTTTTGACACTACTACCATCACATTCTCAGCCAATGTGGGCCTTGGATATTGAACCTTTATCAAAAGACTGAAAAATCAAAGTTGCATCTACTGATTTCCCCAAGTACTCATACTGAAATTTCTTAAGCATTCTAAAGGTGAGTTGGGGTGCTCGCTTTGGCAGCATATATGAGGTCTGTTTGGGAAAAAAAAATCCAGCCATAAAGGTAAATTAGGTATGATTTTTCCTTTATTAAAAACCACCCTTCTTAGAATTCCAATTAACCTAATACTGCTTAAATAGTCTACTAGCTTGTCTAAACTGTATTTTGTGGTTATTTGGTATTCTTTATATATATTACAGTTCCTAGGTTCTCTTCTAGATTGTTTTTTATAAATAGCAGTCAATGGTAATCTACTGATTGTCTGGCAGAATGTCCACTTAATAATAGTTTATAGGATTCTTAAAAAACACCTGGATTCATTCCTTCAGTAGCCACCATTGAGTGCCAATGTATTGAGGAGGCTCAGGATGAAGCCAAAATAATACAAACATAGTGTCTTCAGGGAAAAGGAGAGGTAAGGGGGGAGGAGAGACAGCAAGAGGAAGAGAGAGAGAAAAACAGAGAAAGACAGGGAGAACAAAACAAAAAGGCAACCAACCAAATGGGAGAAGACATTTGTAAACAGTAGCTCCAATAAGGGACTAATATCCCTTATACTCATATTAAAATATGAGTATAAAGAGCTCAAACATCTCAAGAAAAAAACCATCTGATTAAAAAGTGGGCAAAGGACTTGAATAGACTCTTTCCCAAAGACACACAAATATATGAAAAATGCTCAATAACACTAGCTATAAGGAAAACGCAAATCAAAACCACAATGAGATACCACCTCATACATGTCAGGATGGCTATTATCAGTAAGACAAGAAATAACAAGTGTTGGAGAGGATGTGGAGAAAAGGGAATCCTCATACAGTGCAGGTGGGAATGTAAACTGGTACAGCAACTATGGAAAACAATATGGAATTTCCTCAAAAACTTAATAGAGCTACCATAATGATCCAGTGATTCTTTCTGGGTATCTACCCGAAAAATTTGAAAACACTTATTCATAAAGATAGATGTATCCCTGTATTCATTGCAGTATAATTTACAATAGTTAAGAAATTAAAACAACCTAAGTGTCCTTTGACAAATGTTTGGATAAAGAAGATGTGGTACATGTACACAATGGACTACTACTCAGCCATAAAAAGATAACATAATGCCATTTGCAATAACAGGGATGGATCATGAGAATATGAAGCTAAGTAAAATAAGTCAGACAGAAAAGGACAAAAACCTTATGACTTCACTCACATGTGGGATATGAAACAAACAAAAAACAACAACAAATGAAGAAACAAAAATCTCACAGACAACAGCATGGTGGGTACCAGAAGGGAGTAAGGTGGAGAAAGCCGAAGAAGGTAAAGGGGGTCAAATACAAGGTGACAGAAGGAGACTGGATATAATAGAGTATACAGATGCTGTATTATAAGTTGTACAACTGAAATTTATATGTTATCAACCAATGTTATCTCAATAAATTTAATTTAAAAAAAAGAAGAAGAAAAAAAGGGAGACAAAAAGAGGGAGAGTCAGAGAAGAACAGTAGGGAGACAATGACAAAAGAGGGTACTTCCAAATGATGGTCCGCTAGGGATACAGAATAGTACTTTGTACTTCTCCTTCAAAAAACTGACTGAATGTTCCAATATATAATTTAACATCTGATATTTACACACAGAAACACACACACACACACACACACACACACACGGAAAGTTCCACAAAGAAAGAACTCTTGTTCATCTCTACGATCCACTGAAAATGCTCCCTAAACTGCTCCATTAATTGCACTGTGAGAGCACAAGGGGGAGGAACAGTCTTTCTCATGGGCCTCCAGTAATTTTTATGTTTCTGTACTATATTCTAGAAGAATATATGACTTATTTTTATTCTTTTTTGATTAATAATAGCTTTTAAAACTGTGATTTTCCCTTGCATATAGTTTAGGCCATATTCCACAGGTTATATTTACTACTATTGTAGTCTAAATAGTTTGGAAGTATAGTTTACATTTCTTCTTTGATTCAATTATTGTTAAGAGAGAGTTGATTGAGAATGTCTAGGCAGTTTGGATATTTAAATTTAAACTTTTTTACTTGTTTTAGTACTTGTAGTCTGTGAGTATGACATGTACATTTCTGTGTGTTGTGGAGTTTGCTGAGATTTTTCTTTGTGGCCTAATATAGGTATAAATGTTGTAACTTGTCTATAAAACTCTAATCTATTGACATCATCATCTTTTACTGTGTTTTCTTTATAAGTTTTTAAGATGTATTTTAACTTTTTATTTTTCAGTAGTTTCATAGATTTTGAAAAGTTGCAAAAATAATAAATGAATTCTCATATGCCCTTCACCTATAATTCCTCAAATATTCTGTTTAGTACATTTGCTTTATCATTCTCATTAATTTGTTTTTCTCTCTCTCTCTACTCCATTTCCCATAGGCTGTCAATGCCCTGAGGACTCTACATTTCAATGGTTTTTGCCTCATCCTGAGCCTAGTACTATGCTTTGTACATTGTCACTCAGTGGTAGATACTAAATGAACAAATCCAAGAGTTTCAAAGAAACATGTAAGTGGTTATTATGGATGGATACTCTATCAGAAAACTGGTAGATTGTCATATGCCCTCTGCCTATAAAAAAGCATCTAGAACAGACTTTAGTTTAAAATTGTTTCTAACATGTGTCCCTTTACCCCTAAACACTTCACTATTTCTTAAAATATAAGGATATTCTTTTATATAACCACAATTATCAAAACCAGGAATTACTATTTATACAATAGTATAATCTATAAACATTCAAATTTCATCATTTATCCAACTAATATCCTTTATAGATAAAGGGGAAAAAATTATTTTCTAGTCCAGGATATAATTCAGGATTACAAATTCATTTAGTTGTCATGTCACCTCGGTCTTCTATAGTCTAAAATAGTTCCTCAGTCTTTCTTTTTCTTTAATGACACTGATGTTTTTAAGAGTACAGGACAATTATTTTGAAGAATGCCTTGAATATAGTAACCTCTGATGTTTTCCTTATATTAATATTTAGATCTAGGTTATGTATTTTTGGCAAAAACACCAGAGAAATGTTGTTTTGTCCTCAGTGCATCATATCAGGAGGCATGTGATATCCATTTGCCTCATTACTGATGATGTTAGCTTTTATCACTTAGTCAATGCAGGTGTCTGCCAGGACTGTCCCCTGTACAGTTCCTACTTTTCCCTTTGTAATTAATAAGTATCTTGTGTGAAGTTGTATTTTGAGACTATATACATATCCTATTTCTCATCATACTTTTCACCCACCAATTTTAGCATCCACTGATGATTTGTTACTGAATCAATTTTGTGATGGTGGCTGCCAAATTGTGATTTTTCTAATTCCATCATTCCTTCTACATTTATTAACTGCAATTCTACCATAGGGAAAACCTGTCCTTCTTTCCTATTTTTAAAAATTCTTTTATTTATATGGAGTTCCCTGATAGTGTAGCGGCTTAAGGCTTCAGCGCTGGCACTGTCAGCACTGCGGCCTGGGTTCGATTCCCAGCCAGGGAACTAACTACCCACATACCAAAAAGAAAAAAAAAAAATTCTTTTATTTATATCAGTGTGAACTCAGATTACTATTTTATAATCCCCTTACTATCAATATTTATTTTCATGCTCACATCGTTTCCAATTTGGCCAGTGGAAGCCCTATCAAGTTAATGCTCATATGAGGTCTGACAATTAAATTTGTAAACTCTTCTTAGACAAAGTGCTACATACCTCACTGTTGAATATCGCTACAATGACCTTTTCTCTTGGGAAGCTATGCACAGATGCCACCAGATCAGGTGAATAGAAAGGGTGCTCCAATACAGTTATTTGTGTACTGGCTAAAATCTCCCTCAAAGACAGTGCCATGTGAGCTGGTGCATTGTCATCATGCAAGAACCATGAGTCATTGGCCAAAAGTTCAAGTCATTTTCCTCTAACTTTTTCAAATAGTAAACTTGGTTGACTGTTTGTCCAGTTGGTATAAACTCATAATGAACAATGTCTCTGATATCAAAAAAGGTTAGCAATGTCATTTTGACTCTTAATTGGAACTTTTTGGGACTTTCAGGGTCATATTGGTACACCCATGTTTCATCATCAGCAATAAAATTGTCCAAAATATCATCTTGACTCTCCAAAAGGTCTTGGCAAACTTCAACTCTCCTTTGCTTTTGTTCATTGGCGAGCTCCTTCGAGACCATTTTTGCACATACCTTTTTCATGCCAAGATTTTCAGTTAAGATTTTCCTGTTTCTCTATTGATGTTTACTTGGTCTGCTATATTTCTCACAGTCAGTCAATGATTCTGACCTACAATTCAATGAATTTTTTGCAATGTTTTTGTCAGTTAT
Organism: Lyroderma lyra; assembly: GCA_004026885.1. Classification (NCBI taxonomy): domain Eukaryota; kingdom Metazoa; phylum Chordata; class Mammalia; order Chiroptera; family Megadermatidae; genus Lyroderma; species Lyroderma lyra. Next base: position 361,135 of record PVJL010000165.1, on the reverse strand, counting down.
GCTCTTACTGGCCACCCTGACCTCTCTTCATCAATGATGCTTTCTCTCCCCTCAGAAAAATGTTTACTCCGTTTGTACACTGCCATTTACTTCGTGGCATTATTCCCATAAACTTGGACTAACATGTTCCTGATTTCACTTCCACTCTTGCCAAGTTTAACAAGAAATTTAATGTTTGTTCGTTGCTCTATGTCAAGCTCCAACATTCTCACGACGGCAAACTAAAACATGTAACAATAATAATGAACCCCACTCAACAGAACATCACCACACGTCAATCAGAACACAGCTGTGAGACACAGACATACCACTAACAACCTTGCCAAGTTGTTTGTACAGTGCTGTCAACGTAGGCACACAGTGGCAAGTTCACGAATTTGATTGTCAAACCTTATGCAGACAAGCTGCATAAGGTTAAAAGTGGAGTTCCCTGATGGTGTAGTGGCTTAAGGCTTCGGCGTTGGCGCTGTCAGTGCTGCGGCCTGGGTTCGATTCCCAGTCAGGGAGCTACCCACATACCAAAAAGCAAAAAAAACAAAAAAACAAATAAGGTTAAAAGTGGCCAATTTAGAAAGAGACCCCAGAGTCCCCCCGGGTCCTGCATTACACCAAATTCCATTGCTAAATGATGAATCTATATCACACATTTTAATTTTTATATATATATATATATATATATATATATATATATATATAAATAATATATATAAAATGAACTAATATATCTTCCCAAAAAGTGAAAATAAAAATCACAAAGTGACAAGGGCCTAAAAAAAGACAGTGGTGATGAGAAAAGAAATTTGAAAAGTATATAAGTGGCAAAAACGTGATGACTAACTAACTATGGGGAATAAGGGAGAAGTCTGGGATAGGAGGCTTTGCTGGTTTTGTGTGGCTGACTAGAGAGCTATAAGTAATATTCAGTGAGAAGAGGAATACAGAATTTTGGTGAATGTTCTTACAAATGTTTTTCTACCCATATGTTTATATAAAATAATATACTATTATAGCTGCTTCATTCAATACTTTCTAATATAATGTTACATTAGAAAGATCTTCTCTGATGGCTGAATCAAAAGGAGCCCTGGTCACCCTTTGTCTCTCCCCCCGCCCTACTTCTGTTCATAGCACTATCACTACATGACATTATACTCTTTGGTGGGCTTTCAAAAACTATTGGCCTCACCAATAAAATAAGTTTCATAAGGGCTCAGGTTTTATCTATTCTATTCAATACTATAATATATCTCTGCCACAAAGGAGACATTCAAAAAACAATTAGTGAATCAATAAATGTGTGTGTGTGTGTGTGTGTGTGTGTGTGTGCATGTGAAGGAGAGAATCATAATTAAATACTGCTTTACAGAATGTGACTTTTTCCTCTTAACAGTATAGCTTAGATGCAATAAATTATAAAGTTATGAGGATGTAACAAAAATGAATACAAGTTATATACTCATAACTTGCATATTTCTGCCACAAATTTGAGTCAAAGGACTAGTAAAACTTCTTAAATCAATATGGAAAAACCTAAATCTATAAACAAGCAACTTATACAAAAAAGGACACAGTATTAGTTAAACATATATGAAAAGCTATTAAAATAATGGCAAACTATGAACTGGCAAATTTTTAAATAAAAACATCCAATATGCAAAAAATCCCTTTTGTAGATTTCTGTTGTAAGAATTAATTCATCCTTTTAAAAAAAAGCAATTTGGCAAGATATATCAAAAGCTTTAAAATATTTGTACTTTTTGAGCCAGTAATTCCACTTCTGGGTATTTATCCTTCTTAAGATATGTACCAAGAAGTTCATCATGATGTTATTTATTTATTATCATTTAAAAACTAGAGGCATCTTAAATATCCAATAATAATGGTTAAATAAACTATAATATATATTCTTGGGGTTCCCTGGTGCTGTAGTGGCTAGGCTTCAGCACTCTCAACGACTGGGTTTGATCCCAGCCAGGGAGCTACCAAATAAATAAATAAATAAATAAACAAACACACACACACACACACACACACACACACACATCTACATCTAACTCTGTAAATTTAAATATTTAAGAATAAAATTTTATGTCACATTTTATGTTTCAATCTTAAGCAAACATGTTTATGATATAATCTTAAGTAAAAAATATTGTCCTCGATTTTCATTAAGTAGAAATATGTTTCATGTTTTTGGTGGGCTTAATGTTTTGTACTGTACCTCCTACTTTACCACTGTGATATGTTACTTTCACAATAAAAAATATATATTAAACAATTAAGGTATTGCCTTAGTTCCTGAGGGAAGGAAAGGTGTTAATTTTTCATTCTCTCAGCTGTTTCCCTCCTCTCTCATAACATTAAATGAACATTTATGTCATCTGACTAGAAGTACCAAATTAACACATCAAAGATATAAGTGGTAAAACAAAAGAATGAATAAAGGAGAAACCAGACAAATCAGACAGAAATCTACCAATTGATGGTGATGAAGGAAAAGATACTGCCAGACATATTATGTGATGACTCTGATAAACGTTTTTTATCAGAAAAAAAGAAAAAGAATCAGACTCAATCACCATTAGCAGGTAAATTTTTAAGAGTAAAATTACTAGAATTATCTTAACTGATATCTGATTTTTTATTATAGATTTCAGCAAAAAATTCTTGTCTGACATTTAATTTATAAGGCTTTTCTTCTATACACTCTAATTTGACCATTTTCAACCTGAGTTGATCTTAATAGATCAAACAACTCCATAACCATTATTCTGCTGACTAAGTAGGTGTGGAAGGGATGACTTTACAAGAATGTTTAAGAGCCACTTACCACATGTAAGTAAGGTTTTATGTTAGGACCCCAAAATATGAAGAGTAGGCACTAGAAGGGAGTTAAATCCAAATCCTTAAAGATGCTCGTTTGCTTGAAAAGTGTCTTTATCCATCACAATTTTAACATTCCAAGACTTACAGAACATTTAACCTTTTGTAACATGCATAACAAATGTCTTGGACCTGCTACCAATTCAGTTAGTAAGGATTATGCTGCCAGCTGTATAGTCCGGGCTCTGGAGCTAGGCTACCTGATTTGCATCCAGTTTCATCTCATCACTTAGGTATATTACCTAGGCATATTACCTTAGGCAGGATGCTTTTCTGTGTTTCAGGGTTTCTCATCTGTAAAATGGGGACAATAATATGTACCTTATTAGGGCACCATGAAGGTTAGATGAGTTAATACATTAAAACATAACCAAGCCAGGCACATAGTAAGTGCTCAATAAACATCAGCACTTAATGTCTGGTGATTGAAAAGGTGTATGTAGTAACAATGTTCAACTGATTCCTTTTTCCACTGCTCACTGCTTTGCTTTGAAGTAACAACTTACATTTGTATAGCCTTTCACAGTTTTGAACACACTTACAAACACATATCTCATTTCGGTTTCACAAGCAACCAATTCAGTTTCAAAAATAAGCAAGCTGCATAAGGCTAAATATGGCCAGTTTAGAAAGAGACCCCAAACTCGCCCCTGGCTCCTGCCATTACACCAAATTCCACTGCTAAATGATGAGCCTCTGTAGCCTTGGAGCAAGCCTTCCTGATTGAAAATATGCTACTCTCAGAACTTCAGGGCTGTCTGGGTGTTGCTGGCTCCTTTACAAATCCTTTTGATGCAAAGTGAAACTTGCTGCCAAGAGTAGGATAAACTCATTCCTTTCAGAGCAGGGAGGGAGAAAGGCTATTATGGGCTGAAGAAAGAATCAAATGGCAATTTCTCCAGAAATCTTTCCATTTATATCTTTGTGAGACTGGGATAGGTTAGGGCGTAAAGAGATGGTCTTCCTCTCCATCATGATTGTTGTGAGTGAAGTATGTCACACATTCAGAAAGGTGCACGAAGCATTTGCATGGCCTGAACACTTGTTGTCAAGTGTAAAATATAATGACATGAGTGACTGTTATGGGTGGTGTATTTTAGCTATATAATTTCTTTTGATCATATCTATTAAAGCTTTCAAACAGAGGATATTCCAAATTCTACCAGAGCTTGAGAGAATAAAGGCAGCAAAATCTAAGGATAAGGAGGTCACTTCTTCAGAATTTAGAGACAAAAACCTCATCAAAAATCAATACCCAAGGAATTAAGTTATGGGGTTACAAAGGTAACTCATTCTGAATCATGGTTTACAAATTCTAATGAATTCTATCCAAAGCACACAAAGCTATGATGACAGCTAAATTCACCTCAGGGCCAAGTGATCTAAGAGATACCATAATCTTGGAAAGTGAACAACTAAAGATAACGTAAATAAAAAAGATTCATTTGCCCGGAGTTGTCTGGAGTCCAGAAAATGATGAATTTGGAAAGAGGCAGGATGTGAGGGCGATCTGGCTGCGACATCTGTCACCCCATTGATGGCCAGGGTTGAGTCGGCTGACCTGGCTGGCTAGGCGGTGTCCCCTTCCTCCCTCACCGCTCCATGTGCGTCCCTCCCGAAGCTGCGCGCTCGGTCGAAGAGGACGACCTTCCCCGCTAGAGGAGAGGACCGTTCTTCGGTCAAGGGTATACGAGTAGCTGCGCTCCCCTGCTAGAACCTCCAAACAAGCTCTCAAGGAAAGAGGCCAAATTTCACCAGTGTTTATCAAGCACTGCCCAGGGTAAACTATATTTGGCAGACACAAATACTCTAGCTATTACTGGGCTATAGGATATAGGATATGTTGAATACTTCATGCCTTAAGTCTGGATATGAGACGCCATGAGGTTATCCAATTCTCTCCTCTGACTTAATGCTCACCAAGTACTCTGACCTAGAGTATGTGTTATGAGGCGGGGGGGGGGGGGGGGGGGGGGGGGGGGGGGGGGGGGGGGGGGGCGGGGGACTGGTCAGCAGATATTCAGTATATTGGAAAAGCATATGTCCCTTTGTGAAATGGCATCTGATGGGTCAATGATCAGTCTCTAAGGAATGAAGTTGGTGTTAACCAGTATCCTGGAGCCAGATTTCCTCGGAGGGGCCGGGGGTAGAGTAGGGGTGGGGTGGGAATTGTACTGCAAGAAGCCAGAGTTGAGGAACAAATTCTCCACTTAAATATAGGCGTACAAAACACATGGGATCAAGGCCCACTTTCTTCACTAACTGATTTTGTGACAATGGTCATGTTAATTCACTTCTTTGACCTTTGGTTTCCTCAAGGATAAACAGCCAACTTTAGGGTTGATGGGAGAATCATTTATAGTGTTTAACACAGTTTCAGGCATAGTGGGTGTACAGGTCTGTTATAAAACTGAGGCACACCTTCAACATCAGGAGACCCCAGCATGGCACTACAGAAAGTCAGAAAGAGATACTAGCTCAGGTCTACCCTCCATGCTTCCCCTCTCCAGTCTCCTTTTGGGTCAAATACTTGGTTTGACAATGCAGAGAAACCATGGCATGTCTTTGTCTTAAATAGTAAGTCAGATTTTACAAGGAGGAGGAAAAGGATATAGTGCCTTTGAGAGCTATTTTGTGTCACAAGTCTCCTGTGGTAACCAGGCTAGAAAATTATTCAGGGTTGTACAAGACCAACTGTACCCAAAATATAAGGCATTCATCAGCAGACAGAAAACTTAGAAAATGATAGAGAAGTTGTGAAACTTCTGACTGGAAGAAGATTATCATAAAAAATTATGCAGCTGATACAGTGAAAGCACGTTGGCTTTCTTCTACCTTGGCCAACTGAGAGCAGAACGTAGCCAATCCTTTGAACAAAGTGTCAGCATCAGCCCTATTTCCACCCACTTGTTTCCAGGTATAACCACTTCCTTGTAGGTTTTAGGCTAGCCAAACTCTGTGGTTCCACAGCAGCCAAGTATTTCACTAAGCTTTACCTCAGCAGGAAGCATGTAAGAGGTTTATGACTAAGGCCATCCAGATTGCCTCTCTGACCTATGCCTTATTGACTCACTCTCAGAGTAAACCCTAGCTGTGGCAATACATTTCCTGGCTCCCAGCAGCTGGCTCAAAACTGACAGGAGCTCCCAGTTACATTCTCCTATCTAACTGGGCTGATCCCTAACTCCAGGACCATGACCCCAAATTGCCCAAGTTCTTGGTGGTGACCTGAAAAGACAACTGAAAATTGTTGACCAAAGGTCTTTTGTGCACAAGAAAGTCCCAGGTGAAGTGGGATCATAGGGGCAATAATGTTGGAAGCAGATTTTTTTTTTTTGCAAGCAACCAAGGACTATAGAAAATCCAAGAAACCTTAAGCCCCTCAAGCAGAATAATAATAAAAGGGTTTAGGAGACTTTTCTATAAGCAGAGTTGGAAAAAGACATAAAAAAGCACTAATAAAAATTTTTAAAGAGTTCCAAATTTATTTAAGTAAATGAGATTGAGAGAACACAGCTAATCCCTTGACTGCATATCATGGCAATAATGAGTTGTTTACTAAAATGAAGGCTTTTAGTATAAAAACGCTATTTTCATTGAAAAGCCATATTTAACTAAAATTCTGTGCTAATCAATAACTTCAGCTTACCATACCTATGGATGCTTAACTATTTCCTGGTTTTCATATTGTACTATTATTATAAAGATGTCAAACTGGGGTGAAAGTTACACAGGACCTCCCAATGTAACTTCCTATTAATTTGTACTTATTTATTTCAATATAAACAATTTAAAAAATTTTAAATCATAGGTTCTGGAATCTGGTGGAGTTTGGTTCTTAATCCCAGCTCTTCATTTAAAACTTGTATGACACTGGACAAGTTATTAAGTCCTCAGAGACTGTTTCCTCATCTGCCAAAAAGGTGCAATTGCAGTCCCTACCTAACAGAACGGTTGCATATACAGTTCTAAGCACAGGGCCTGACTCACAAAACATCATATAAACTATCGTGACTACTAGTAGGGTGTATGGTCACAGCCCAGACATCACTCTTCACTGGATGACACTTACTTGTACATGGCCTTTCAGACATGGTTCTGAAAGGGGAAATAAATGGTTTTCCCCTTCAAGGTAGTCTCGGAAAGCCCACTCTATAAATCTCTTCTACATTATAAAGAAGAACCTGCCTTTGGAAATAAGAAAAGCTAATGTAACAGAGACTTATGAGGCGTTACTAAAGGGAGGAAGGAAAGAGCACATGTGTGCACACACAGAGCAAAAGCAAAGGATGAGACAAGACCATTTTTTCAAATGGGTATTTCAATCCACATTTGCACAGTATCAACAGTGTGCTTAAGGACCCTTAAAGTTAGATAAGATCTTCAACTAAAATGTTCTGCTTAATAGTAGACAAAATAATGATAGTGTGCATTTCACAGAGCTGCATGTTTTTCCATTAAGGATTAATTAAATCTAAAGTCTGAGCTAATATTACAATTTTTAATTGTAGAGAAATATTGCCTCTCAACATGGTCAATTGCCTAGTCTGGGACACACAACCCCATCACTTCCTGGTTTTCCTCTTCTCCCTGAACCTCTGTTCCCACCAACCCTAGCCCACATGCAGAAAACTGATGATTATTAATGGAAATGCTATGCTACAAATGTCCCCACCCTGCCTTTGTTCAGGACTCAGACTTTGGAAACAACTCCTCTGAGCCCAGGGGCGTATAAACAACCTGAACTTGCAAGTATTCCGAGTGCCACTTGGTCTTTCCAACAGGTCAACAGGTAGAGCCTTCTACAACATTCACAAGGTGGAGCCTTTCCGCAACATTTGGTTCCCTGGCCAGGAAGCCCAACCGCGCTGACCCTGTGCAGCCACCGGTTTGGGTGAGTGCAGGCAGCCGACAGTGGTAGGAGCCGCGGAGGGGAAGGGGCACCCAGCCCACTTAGGCCGTCTCCGTCTCCGAGGTGGCTGCCTCCAGTCAACCCCATTTGGTGATCACCACCGGCCTCTCAGGAGGCCTGACAAGATAGGTTCCGGACCAGGCACTGGATATGGTAAGGCCCTGGGGCCCCACTCAGTTAGGCCCACCCAAGTGGGTGGAAGGGGAGCCCGATCACCTCCCGGGGACTCACAGGAGTCCCAGAGGCGGGAACGTTATGGCCTCTGAATGAATGTATGAATGTGTGAGTGCGGATCATGGAGGCTTGCATCCATTGATCCATTTTGTGTCTCCATGGCCTTGGCTATGGAATCCGAGTGGGCCCTAACCTGAGGTTCCATGGCGATGTCATAAGGCATAATGGTGATTTGTCTTGTGAGGACAACTGGGGCAGGCAGCCCCAGACATACGTAGGAAATTGCAAAAACTCAAAGGCTTTGCAAGAATGAACATCACTCAGCTCTTGGAGGTCGCCAACAAGATCTATATGAATCGGGACATAATAGCAGAGAGGGAAGCCAGTAAGAGGATGAAGGAGAAGGTCAGCCTCCTCATAGCCACCCTGAAGTACCAGGGGGACCAAAACCCAAGAAAGGGGCCAGAGAAGGAACGGCCACCTAAGCGGGGCTTGGCAGGCCTCCCCTAGCAGCCAATCAATGTGCCTACTGCAAGGAGACAGGACACTGGAAGAACAAGTGTCCTAACACAGGGAAGCCCCGAATGACCAGTAAGTACCAACGGGAACCCATGGAAAAGGATCTCATTGGCTTGACCAGACTGGACTCAGAATAAGAAAGACCAGACTCTCACCTTCTCAGCCCCCATGAGCCCAGGGATGAAGTAAAAGTAGGCCAACCTATGACTTTTATGGTCAACACCGGGGCTGAACACTCTGTAGTAACCACCCGGTAGGGCCACTCAGTGAACGAACCACCACCATCCTTGGAGTGACTGGGGACCGTGCCACACAAAAGCAGCTCTGTAGGACCCACCTCTGAGAATTGGGAGGGCATATGACATGCCGGAGTGCCCTACCCCTCTTCTGGGATGAGGTGTTCTCTCCAAGCTGGGGGTGCTGAGTTCTGAACCATGTACTCCCTAGTGAGGGTGGAAGACAGCCCACCTGGGTTGGCCCACAACCAGGCCCTGATTATCATTGAACTGCTACCAGGGACATGCCCACAAAAGTAACGACAGTACCCAATCCCCCAGGAGGCCCACCTTGGCTTCCAGGAACACCTGATTAAACACGCCCTTGCTACCAGGAAAGAAACCCAGGGAAGATACCAGCCAGTCCAGAATCTCTGGGCAATCAACAAGGTAACCATCTCCTTGCACCCTGTGGTTCCAAACCCATACACTCTCTGTGACCAAGTCCCTCAATCTGCCAGGTGGTTCACCTACTTAGACCTCAAAGACGCCTTCTTCTACCTCCAGCTCATGCCTCAGAGCCAGCCTCTTTTTGCCTTTGAATGGACTGATCTGACCATGGGACGCCAAGCACAGCGACAACGGACCAGCTTTTACAGCAGAAATCATCCAAACCCTGACAGAGGAGCTCGGCATCATTTGGAAGCTCCACACTGTTTACAGGCCCCAGAGGTCAGGGAAAGTAGGGCATATGAACTGCACCCTAAGAGAGACTTTAGCCAAGTTCAGCCAAGAAATGGGTCTATAGGAAGTTCTCCAGGAAACCCCTATCAATTAGGTGACAAGAGTATAGCGGAGCAACTCCAGGCCCTGGGACGGTCCTCCCAGGGTTACGACGCTGTACTACGGAGAGGGCCGCCATCGCACTGAGTGACCCTGTCCACCCCTTTCAAGAGGGCAACTTAGTCTGGGTCAAAAACTGGAAAAAGGAACCCCTCAGGTCGCATCGGGGAGAACCTCACACAGTAATTTTAACAACCCCCACTGCTCCTAAGGTGTCAGGAATCATCCCGTGGGTCCATCATTCGAGCGTGAAAAAGCCCACCCAGAGGTGGATCGGGGGACTTGGAGAGCCGAGCAGAACCTGCCGGACCCGCTAGCCTCCAACGTCCAAATCGGACCTTTGAGGGAACACATCATCTGCCTTACCAGCACCCCCACACACACACCCCAATCAGGGAAAATTTATTCCCTACAGGGCTGAAACCCCTGACTTATGTGCCCACAACACCTCAGTAGGCAACACCCAGACCCGCTGTAGGCCTCCCAGACTTTTTCCTCTGTGGCACCACAGCACACCGGTGCCCACAGGCCACCTGGACCGGTACATCCATACGCATTTTCCTGACCCCGGATATCTCGGTTCACACCAATCAAGAAATAGAACAGGCTCTCACTCCTTCCCTGAATTCAAGGAAGAAGCGAACACCCCTTTTTGGTAGGCACCAGAGTCCTAGTCCTAGCTGGAGTCCTAGCCAGAGTTGGTACTGGGGCAAGAGGGCTCAGTTCCTCATTTAACTTCTATTACAAGCTGTCTCAGGAGCTAAATGGAAGACATGGAGAGAGTAGCAGACTCCCTCCTCTCTCCAAAATCAAACTAACTCATTGGCTGCAGTCACCCTCCAGAGCCGGTGTGCCCTAGACCTCCTCACTGCCGTGAAGGGGGTACCTGCTTCTTTTAAAGGTGAAGAATGCTGCTATTGTGTAAATCAGTCTGGGATTGTCACCACCCAGGTCAAGGAACTAAGGGACAGAATACAACAACGAAAATGGGAACCAGAAGGCTCCTGGCCCTGGAATCTCAGCCAATGGTCACCATGGCTCTTACCATCAGCTGGCCCACTGGTCACTATTGTTATTCTGGCTCATATTGGCCCTGGCTTGATTAACTAACTCCTTGATGAAATTTTTAGACACCACTGTAACCAACAAGGCCACAGCCAGAATATTAGCCCCACGAGGCTATCGGCCACTAGAGGATAATAATGCCCTATAGATGAGCATGTCCTCTCGATAGGGCATCAAAGGGGGCAATGTAGAGAAACATTGCCTCCTGACATGGCTGATAGCCTAGTCCGGGACCCCCCCCCCAGATCATTTCCTGGTTCTTCTTCTCCCTGAACCTCTGTTCCCACCAACCTTAGACCACAGGCGGGAAACTGCTGTTATTATGGAAATGCTATGCTATAAATGTCCCCACCCTGCCTTTGTTCAGGGCTCAGACATTGGAGGCAACTCCTCTGGGCCCACCACCGTGAAATAAACAGCCTGAACTTGCAAGTGATCCGAGTGCCGCTAAGTCTTTCCGACAGGTGAACAGGTAGAGTCTGTTTCTGCCACATAATGGGCTAATATAATTTTTAAAAGAAAAATAAAAGAACTGTCATATAATTAATAATTTGTATTAATAACTTTGAAAGAATGTATATGTAAATGGGAGAGACATACGCAAAGCATAATTTTAATATGACTAACATACTAGGTTTAAAACAGATTTGGTTGAGATACAATGAAAATAGAAGGGCCAATTGCATCAACCTAAAGGTTCAGAATTTCTGGCTCCTGAGCCACTTTCTTTGCTCGAGCCTGCTCCTACCTCTTTGGAGTGTACTTTTTCCCCAATAAACTATCTCTTTGTTTCACCACTTTAAAAAAAAAGGGGGGGGGGCGGAGTTCCCTGGTGGTGTAGTGGCTTAAGGCTTTGGCGCTGGCGCTGTCAGCGCTACAGCCTGGGTTCGATTCCCCGCCAGGGAACTACCCCCATACAAAAAAAAAAAAAAAAAAAAAAAAAGAATTTCTGGAGAACATGACACCCGACCTGAGTAATCTGCGGGTGAAGTAAAAATTAGCCAGTGGAAAAAGTGCAATGGTTGAAACAGCTGTCCCAGGCAGAAGAAACAGCAAAAACAAAGGTGCAGCAGTAGTGACAAGCACTGGCGAGTACAGCAGTTTGGTATTACTACACATTCAAAGCCAGGCATGATAACTCAGAAAGGGAAGGGTGGTGGGTAAGTGGCATTTAAAGAAAAAATTTCTTTAAGCTTTCCCACTGCACATTAATCCTAGAAATAAATATTTGTGCAAGCATTTTCATCAGAAAATACCTTTCTGTGGTGAACAACGACAGCAAGACATACTCATATATCTTGGAAAAGCTGGGCTTAATTTACATGAACAAACTCTGCATTTCCTCTCTATTTTTCTCCACAAACTGAGAAAATACAGTTTTTAACCATTTAAAAGCAGTACTTTTCCTTGGACCTGAGAGGGCCTGATGACACTTCTTGAAAAATGGAGGATCTTAGGGGAAGTACAGAGGAAGACAGAGCAACACTCAGTCTTAGAAACCTGTAGAAGTGGCTGGTTTCTGCCTATTTGCTTATGGATACATTTTCCAAATTATTTTTTAGAGATTTCTGGTCTGGAACTAAACATCATTGCTAATTTTATGGGCACAGGAAAGTGGTACATTTAGTGGCTATTATATTTGTTGTATGTATTTTAAACATCACAGAACTTCTGTTTTCAATGCCTCTCATCTGGTTGGCTTCAAATCAAGACACTGACCTCATACTGGAGTTGGTCTGTGAGGCTTATTTTGGAAAAAGAGAGCACAGTACAAGACCTGCACTCCTCCTCCCCTATCAGAGCCTCCCCAAGGCACCTGAATATTCAAATACATTTGGAAAGGCCTGATTCACAAAGACCTTCCTTGTGCTTTATTCTGAAAAGCAAACCTTTGTTGGTTCATGAAAAGACATTCCACAGAGAACCAATTTCTCTGCAAAGTACTTTGCCATGTTTAGCAAGCATTCCACTAGCTTGTTTGAGTGCAGGGAAAAAAGAAATTGCTAAAGAAAATAGGATTAAATTATATGGCACTTTTTAACACTTGTAGGTATAAAAACACTATTTCTTCCCTAGCTATATGTTTGGTTTTACTTAAACATGCCTAGGTGAAGAAAGGGGATGGTCTACAGTACTGGATATTAGATGTGAAAGAGAAAGAAATTTTTAAATAGGAAAAATCATAAGCTGTTCCCAAAGAGATGCCAAAATAAAATGATCCTAGGAAGAAAGACTTGGATAAGGAATTCAATCTCATGTGTTTGTTAAATGTTTATAAACGTTCAAGTTTATTCAGTTTAAGTTTAATGACTTATCCAACTGGCTCTGTAAGACCAAGTTACTATTTGCCCTCAAAAACATTAATCTTCCAAATTTACATGCCCAATACCAAAGTTTGCAGTAATTGATTATTTTCATACTGACCAAGTAATGGCTTATTCAATAAATCACCAAGAGAATATCTTAGAGTTTCAACGAACCTTTCCAAATAATTTATTCTGAAGGAAACTGGGTGAATTCAACATCAAAATACTGGCATGACTACAGGCAATAATATGGGTGATTTTTCAAGAGAAACTTTGCAGGCCAGAGGGATTGGCGGGAAATATACAAAGTGATGAAAAGCAAGAACCTACAATGAAAACTACTCTACCCAGCAAGATTATAATTTATAATTGAAGGACAGATACAGAGCTTTGCAAACAAAAACAAACAAACAAACAAAAAATTCAGAATTACAAGGAGTGTTAGCGGGACTGACTTCCTTAAGACAAAAAAAGGGTAAAAGAGAGAGAAATCAAAAACAAGAATAATCAAATGGCAGCAAATACATACCTATCAACAATTACTGTCAATGTAAATGGATTAAATGCTTCAAATAAGATAGAGTGACTACATGGATTAAAAAACAAGACCTTTGCAAATGCTGGCTACAAGAGACTCACTTCAGATTGAAAGCACACGGACTAAAAGTAAAGGAATGGAAAAAGAGACTTCATGAAAATGGAAACAACAACAATAAAAAGTTGGGGTAGCAATATAGACAAAATAGACTTTAAAACAAAGGCTATAACAAAAGACAAAGAAGAACTCAGTAATACCACTTTTGGGGTTTTAACCGAAGAAGCCCACAATGCTACTTCGAGGGGACATGTGAATCCATGTGTTCACTGCAGCACTGTTTACAATGGCAAGATGTAGAGGCAGTCTGGGTGTCCACCGATGGATGGATGGATAAAGAAGAGTTTGTACCTATATATACAATGGAATATTGCTCGGCTATGGAAGGGAATGGGTTCTTGTCATCTGTGGCAGCATAAATAAACCTGGAGGATATTGTACTGACTGGAGTATGTTAGACAGAGAAAGGCAAATGCAACGTGATTTCACTTGTATGTGGAATCGAAAGAACAAAATAAACAAACAAAATAGAAATAAATTCATAGATACAGAGAACACTTTGATGGTTGCCAGATGGGTGGGGTGTTAGAGGGTAGGTAAAAAAAGGGAAGGGATTAAGAAGTACAAATTGGTTGTTATTATACAAAGTAGTTATGGGGATGTAGGGTATAGCATAAGGAATACGGTCAAGAATATTGTAATAATTATGTATAGTGTCATATGGGTATTAGATTTATTGGAGTAATAAGATGGGGGATTGTGGGGCAGGGAGAAAAAGGTAAAGGAATTAAGTACAAATTGGTAGTTACAAAATAGCGTAGGGATAGAAAGTAAAGCATAGGGAATATAGTTTATAATATGGTAACAACCATGTATAGTGCCAGGTGGGTACTATACTAGTCAGGGGGATCACTTCTTAAATTATATAAATGTCTAACCACTATGCTATACACCTAAAATTAATATAAAATAATATTGAATGTGAACTGTAATTGAAAAAAAATTTTAAAGGCAAGGGGAAAAGGTGAAGGAAATAAGAGGTCCAAATTTCCAGGTATAAAACAAGTTAAGTCATGGGACTGAGGGCTCAGCTCTCAAATGTCTAAAAACATTTGGAATTGGTTGCCAACATTTAAAATTGGGAGATTGCACATCAAAGCCATATATCCCTCTTCTCTTGAAAAAGGGAATGATTTGACAACATCAGACCTACATTCTACATGGAAACCATGGAGATCAGTAGCTGCTGTACCCTTGGGACAGGTATCCCCTCTCCAGTTTTCTGCAGTCTTCACCCCCACCTGCTTCACCTCTTCATTTACTGACCTCTCTCTCAAGGTGTTCAATTATTATTTACGGGGTTCTCTGGTGGTGTAGTGGCTAGGCTTTGGTGCTCTCAATGCCACAGCCTGGGTTCGATTCCCAGCCAGGGAACTACCCCCCTCCAAAAGTAATAATTACTATTTAGTCAATGAATGAATTAGAATAGGAAGGAGAGAAGAACAGAGTCCCCTATTAATGATACTAAAGAGTTCTATCAAATCCTTCCATTGTACACCTTAAATTTACACAATGTTCTATGTCAATTATATTTAAATAAAGCTAGAAAAAAATAAATGAAAAAAAAAAATACTAAAGAGAGTAACTGTGAAAGACCTCAAATAGCACACCAATAAATGTGGACTACAGCTTGGGGTAAAAGGTACCTGAACACATTTTCCCAGGAAATACAGTCAATAATATTGTGATAGCATGGTACAATCAGATGGTTGCTGAACTTATCACAGTGATCATTTCTTTAGGTATGTAAATATTGAATAACTATGGTGGACACCTGAAACTAATATAATATTGTATGTTTGGTATATTTTTAATAAAAATCTTTAAAAATATAAATGGTATGGGGTGCCACCTAGGCATATGAATTTTTAAAAGCTCCCCAGGGACCAAACACACACTGATATAGTGCCTAAACACACACACACACACACACACACACACACACACACACACACAGAAAATCTAAATTCTTGCTGTCATTTATTAGCTGTGTGACATGAATAAGCTATTTGATCTCTCTAAACTTCAGGTACGTCTTTGAGATATACCTACCACACAACAGTAGGTTTTTTTAAAAAGTGTTAGTTACCATTCTTTTTTCTCTCCCTTCAAAAACTAGAAAATTGTGTGTGTGTGTTTGTAATTTTTTTTAAGCTATTGTCTTGTATCAAGTTCTATTCTGGTCCCTGGTGTCCTGTGCTTAGTACTTGCTCAGACTCCTTAACCCAAGTTACTTGTCCTCTGGCTCCCTGTTCTCTAGACTTATAGGCTGTGAATCTGATCCCTACCTTGGCTGACCTCCCAGAAGTTGGTATCTAGACCACCTGTCAACTCATTTCTGATTTTGGCTTCCCTATTTGCTATACTCATTGCTACTAAAAAGCCAAGCCTGCCACACAGCAAACTTTGAGTTGGATCTTAAAGATCAGGTAAGAGTTAGAATTTGGATCAGTAGAGAGGATAAAATTGGGCAGTCTAGATAATGGAACATGCAGGACAACAGGAAGAGCCATGGAAGTGCAAGGTGTCAGGGAGCATGGATGGCCTTGGAGTTTCTGGAGAGCAGAGGTTGCAAACTGGGAGCCTGTGGGCCAGATCCAGTTCAAAGAGGTTCTGCTCAGTCCTCGAATGTTTAAAAGCTTTTGGAATTGGTTGCCAACATTTAAAATTGCCTTTTCCCAGGCAGCAACATGATCAAGGTGTTTGAAAATATTATAGGTACAACTTTAGCTAGCACGTATGTCAAAAGAGTGCTTGCCTGATTTTATGGGATACTAGTAAACCAAGGTCCCCCAATCTTTCACATGATACACAGCTGAGAATAAATAATAAAAAGAAAAGAATGCTAACAAAATTAATAATTAGTAACTATCTATTTTAGAGGTAAGTGTATCTTTATACCTCACGAAGTTCCAGGAAGGATTTAAGATGACACTAGAAGGCAGGATGAGCTGAAGTGTAAAGTACCACACCCATAAATAACAGGGGGATTTCCAGTAATTTTCAGTATGAATTTATAGAGGAATGAAGGAAGTTGGGGCAGCAGAACACAGAAGAAGGTCTGATTTTGAGAAGGGATAATGGTCAAAACCTCATGAATATCCAGATGAATAACCCTATGGCTCAAGGCCCAGTACCCAGAAGATTCCACCAGTGAAGGTGGGACACAGCACTAGTGGGCTAGGGAAACAAAACAAAACAAAATACCATCAGATTGTCTGGGAATGGGCATGGTGAAACTAATCAACATTTCAGGGCCTCAGCAAAATCGGTTTCAGACCTAGAGGGAGAGTGGGATTCTTGGAAAGAAAAGACAAGCAGCATTCAAGTCCCTGAGAGAGAAGGCTGTGTGACTGTGGCCCCTTTTTGGTTCCACAGGCTCAATTAAGGCCTGCCTGATTTACATCATCAGACTCAATTTTAAGATTCACCAAATTGTGATCCTTTTCAGTTGCTATTATCACCTCCTGAACTGGGTGGGTCTGAGCCTGGAGGTAATGGGCACTGGTGTCCAGGGCTTACCAAGTTCAAGGCAAGAACTGGGCTAAGAAGTGTGAGGTGAGCAAAGTCAACCTGGACACCCCTGGAAATCAGCCAGTGACATGGGTCAGGAGCTCAGGAAAGTTAAGCCTGAAATAGAGATCTGGGAGTAAGAAAGTTGAAGCTGAGGAGTGTTAAGAGAAAAAGAAACATAGGTTACCAAATATAGGTGATAAAAGCCCACAGGGAAGCCACATTTTAGGGACGAGGGAATTAAAAAGCAGCTACAGTAGTCAAATATGCACAGAGAAAAACCTCAATAGAACAGAACCATTTAGCATCACAGAAGCTAAGAGAGCAAGAATCTAAAAAAGTGAGCCATTAACAGTCACTTATTGAAGAACACACACACAAAACAGAGCCTGAAATATGTCCAGGATCTGGTTGGTAACCTTCAAAAGAAGAGTTTCACAGAAATCACTGGACACCAGATTGCAAGGGGTTAAGAGCAGTAAGTTAGAGGGTGCCAAACAAATCCATTGGTCTTTATGGTAGTAAAGTCTGAGTGGTATTTGTTTTGGCTGTGGAGTTGCTAGGCCAAGACAAGCACACACTGAACTCCTGCCCTACTTTCCCCTTTCATGTCTGGAAATCTAAGACATCACCTGGATCACCTATTTTTCCCTAGTCCTACTTAATAAATATACAGTACTTGTTATATTTATTTTGTTCCCAAGTGGAAGCCAATGGCTCTCTCAATCTGTCTGTGGTTGCCAATAGTCCACACAGTGTAGGCTGTGTTAGACACAGGACTGTGGGGTTCAGCCCTTGGAGAACCTGGAGCAGCAAACTGACTGTGAAGTAAGGGATCTGGTCTTTCCCCTTGCGCTGCATATTTGTTTTTACTCCCCAGTGCCCAGTGCCCTTGGCAAAAACAACAACAAAAACAAACAACAACAAAAACATTGACATATGTAAATGATGCAGCCATGGCAGACCTTTGCCAGCTTTCTAGCAGTTGTTCCCTGTCATTAGTGTCATCCTGGAAAGAGGACTAAATGAGCAGTGAGGAACCAATGGGCAGCTGGCTAATTTTATAATTCTAATCCTTTCATGCAGTTCCCTGTTCACATGATTCCAAGGGTAACATGAAGTTGAAGTCACAGCATTTTCCACATGGTACATGCTGAAATGTACTTGCTTAAGCGGTCAGGAAATGGTCATTCAATGAGAACAAGTTAAAGACAAAAGAGACGTCACTTCCTGAAAAAGGTGCAAAAACTTAGATTCAGACTTTTATTTCCAGCCTCTTTAAAAAGACAAGTGAATTGGGCTTTTTGTACACGGCACCAAACCCAGAAATGGAAAATAATTTCATGATTTAAATTTTCTTAAATTAATGTATTTTGCTGAAATATTTATGAATGAAATGATATATCTGGGATTTGCTTCAAAATAATGAATAATTTAGGGAAGTGGGTAAGGGTTTAGATAAGATTAACCTTCAGTGGATAGTGATTTAAATACTAAATCACTACTTTTATTTGTTTGACATTTTCCACAATATAACATTTTAAAAAGTATTTAATGTACTTTTGAAAGTTAGATAATATCATATAGACAAAATTGAAAGGCAAGCAATAAACTGGAGGAAATATGCAAAATGCTGTACTGTTAGGGTTTATATTCTTAAGAGAGACAGAGTCCTTACAAGTGAATTATAAAGACTAACGGCTACTAGAAAAAAATGTCAGGAATGGGTAATTCACAAAAGAAAAAATACAAAAAGCTAATAATCATATGAAAACCTATTCAACTTCATTAATCATGGGAAACAGAATGGCTTAATCAGCATACCTGTGAATATTGTTACCTTACATGACAAAGGGACTTTGCAGAGGTGATTAAGAATTTTGGGATGGGGGAGGATGATCCAGGTAGATCCAAAGTAATCATCCCAGGGGCCCTCAAAGGAGGGAGGCAAAAGGCTTAATCTTAGAGAGAAGGTGATGTGACAAAGGAAGCAATCAGTAAAGGAGGTTCAACAAGGCAATGTCACCGGCTTTGAGCAAGAGAAGGCACCATGAGCCAAGAAATGCAGGTGGCCTGCAGAAACTGGCATAGGAAAGGAAATGGATTCTCCCCTAGAGCCCCCAGAAGGAAGCAGCCCTGCTGACTCCTTGACTTTAGCGCAGTCACTATGACTGGATGGAAAACACACAATGCCATCTGATCTCACTTTAAATTCTTGCCTGCTGACTTTCAGTGGGCCCTTGGTGACTCTATCTCCCAACACCACTGCAATTATGCAACATTTCCTATCAATTTACTCTCCTAGACAAATATGTCACAGCTCCCGAGCTCTCAAATTTCCCAACAGCTTCTCCCCATTTACCCTCCCAGTGTGTTCTCTTTGGTTATGATGTTTGCTGGAAGGACTTACTCCCGCGGCGGAATCAGAGCAATCAAGACTTTCAAACTCTCTCACCTTTACCTGTACCAGCAGCTGCACCTACCCACTGCTCTCTCCACCTGTTGCTTCCCATGTACTGCACTCCTTACCTAAGCCCAATCCTCCCCTTCACCTACTCAAGAACATCACTGCTGCAGTTCTACATCATTGCCAGTTTTTCTCTCTCCACTGGATCATCCCCATCAGCATATAAACATGCTTTAAAATCACAAACTTCCTTTACCATACTTCCCTCTAGATATCATCCCATTTCTCTGCTTCTCTTTACAGTAAAACTCCTCAAAAGAGCTGTCTACTCTATCTCTAATTCCTTTTCTATTTCTTCAGAATTCACTCTAATTGGTGGTTAATCCATTCTCAACACAGATCTGCGCAGTGAGAATCATTATTTCCATTTACAGAAGAGGAAAAGGAGTCTCAGAGAAGTTGGGCAACTTGTTCAAAACCACACATCAGTAAAAAGCTGAGACTAAAAGCTGTGTGCCCTTCGTTGCTTCAGCCTGGCTCTCCAACTTCCCTTTACTATTTTCTCCTGTAAACTGGGCCACCCAACCAGACTTAAACTATAGCCTTCTTTACATGTCTTATAAAGTGTTTATAAGATTTTAATCCAATTAGTTTATGAACCACAACAGTGATTTTTTAAATAACTAATTTCAGATTTTATGTCTGTATCATGGCTTGTACTGAGATAATGTTTTCCCTTGTAGTTATCACTTACAGGAAAGATTCCATGAATATTTCCCTAAGCTATTAGGCTACCTGATTATAATCTATAACATAGCACTTATTCATAAATTTATTATTTTCATTTTAAGCAATACCTAGTCAATACAAAAATATACAAAATGAGAAGCCAAACTATATATATATATATATCTCAGCCATAATTACACCACCAAATACAAATACTGTTAGTACTTTTATTTCCTTCCAGGTTTTCATATGTGTTTTTCCTAGTTATAATCATAGCAAATACGTTAAAGTAATCTAGTGTTATCCATTAAAATGTGCAAAGAAATCAATATAAATAAAAACACAAGTACTTATGGACATATGATATGAATGTTTAATTTGGCTTAGAAAAAAATAGGAAATAACTTAAATGTCCATCAGCAAAATAGTTACAGAGTTTGTTTCCTCTTCTGCAAAGTTGAAATAATACTAGTACTTATTGGATTGTTGTAAAAATTAAATTAGAAAATATATGGGAAGCATATAGTAAATGACAGCTGCTCAGGATAAAATGGAAAATTACTGACAAAGCTGGTTTAATGTAAATTCTGTAAACTGTTCTAATGAAAATTCTGTGAATTCCCACTTCTTTATTCTCTCTCCCAGTTGCCTAATGTATGCATTTTAGCTTTTGTAACCCTGCTTGCTTACTGCACCCGCTAGCCCACACCCCAACCCTATAAGAGTCAGAAAAGCCTGTTGGGGGGGTGGGGGATTCAGACTTTGGAGACTGTAACTCCACTGAGCCCACCCGCATAATAAAACTGGTTCTCCAACCCTCCAAGTGCCATTTGACTTCTTAGGTTATCTGTCCTGCTGCAACAAGAAAACGTACTATTTTTACAACAGCTTATATCCTCAACCCTGTGCTCTATCAATTTAACCCTTCCCAGCTCAGGTGGAATCACTATTCTAGTAAGTCTCATTACTCTTTCAATTTCTAGGTTCCAAAGAGACAAGGTTATTCTGTCAACCCAAAGATACCAAGGAAATTAATTATGTGCCCTACTGCCCCACAGAGACAAGTTCTGCTCCATTATTTTGTTAAGTATTAAATTCACCTCTCTGATAGATCTAAATCTGTTCTCCAGCCTCAGCCATAATTTACTAGGTCCCCTTTCAGGAGTTAGGGCTGCTCAGCCTACATTCCTGGTTTTTTCCTTTCTCTCTTGATGGCTCTGTCATCACGGTTTTCTGGCTGCTGAAAATACACTATTAGAGTTTATTAATGCCACCCTTAAAATGGAAGAAGATTAAATAAAATTGTACTAAAAATTTTAAACCTTTTGGTTTGAATAAAACATTTTCTTTTTTTTTTTGTTCATTTTTTTTATTGTTAGATTTATTAGGGTGGCATTGGTTTACAAGAATTACATAGGTTCCAAGTGTACAATTCTACAGTGCATCGTCCATGTGTTGCCTCATTATGTGTTCACCACCCAGAGTCAGTTCTTTTTCCATTACCATACATTTGGCTCCCCCTTCTTCCTCTCCCATCCCCACCCCTCTTCTCCCACCCTCTTCCCCATTGCCCCAGAAACTGTTTTTTCTTTATCCTCTTTAATTTGCTAAAAGGAATCGTGTTGAGTAAGCAGTATTTTACACTTGGAATAAGAGTCTTATCTGGACCCAGTAAATAATATCCTAGTTATTGTGTTTGTTTATATTTGCTTTATATTCTAGCCAGTTGTTTGAAGGTTTTGGGCTCAAATATAAATATTGATATAATTTTGGGGGACAATTTCATCCAAATATCTTCTGCCCACTGGAATACTCTAGTATAAAGATAGATCGCAAAGGGGTCCAGAATGTGCCACTGTGGCATGAAAATTATTTTGAACAGAAGGCACTTGAGTTCCTAAAATCTTTTATCTACCTAAAAGTAGAGCCTTCCAAAGAACTCAAAAAATCCAACTGTCATAAATCAACCAGAGAAGATTGATTGGTATCACCACAGATGTTGAGAAGTCTCTGATATGGGCCAAAGGCCCCCCCACTCCCCCCGGCACCACTATAGATTCGTTTTTCCTAGTTCTTCAGCCTTCAGTTTCACTACTTTCCTAGTCCAGAGCCCTAATCACCTTCTCAATCAACTTTCTCTGGCCTCTATCCTTGAAGAATAAATAGACTGTCCCTAGCCTGAATCATAATAATGCCCCTACATCCTGCCATAAGATAATTATCCTTTAACTTGTGATTCATGTATTTTCCATCATATAACCACCCAGTGTCAGGGGCTTTGGAGACTGCTTCCTGGGCCAATGCTTTTAAAACTATTAACTGAATAAATTTCTCCTCATTTAGGGGCTACCCAAGCAAGGATTCCAAGCCCATCCTGACTAAGTCAACAGTCTCCCAGGCGAATCTCAAGACCCCTTCCCCTTTTAGATCAGATAGGGTGAGGGCTCTGTGGATTCTCAAGAGGTAGGGAAAATGACCACCTTCAGCAGGAAGCAGATACAAAAGATGAGACCTCCAGTCCCTCAATTTCCCATAGAGATTTGTGGGGATCCTATCTCTCGGAAGGCAGATAGAACAGGGGACCTCAGGATCTCTGGCCCCCTCCCATGGGACTTGCCCTTCTGGAGTAGTCATCACGCTGATACCACCCTTTCCCTAGTAATCCCTGCTCCCAGCTAGGCAGCCACAGGAGGAAGTTCCAGACAAAGAGTTAACTAATACAAGAAAGTTAGAGGGCAGAAGAAGCCCACCAGTTTAAGGCAGTTCCTAAGCCTGCACAGTAAGTGTTACAATGACCTTCATTTCACCTGAGCCTCATTATACCATCATTATAATATCTTACATATGCCTGAAAGTTCATTAATATCATAACAGACTGACTGAACTCTGGGAAGGGTCATGCACAGTTAGAAAAGGTGACGTAATGGGCCCCCTGCCAATCAAAATCAATCAAAAGGCCCCACACCCAGATAGGCATAACACCTATAAAACTACCGAAGCCTGTTAATAAGGCTCTTGAACCACTTTCCTGCTTGAGCCTGCTCCTACCTCTTAGGAGTGTACTTTCCCTTTTAAAAAACTATCTTTTTGTTTCACCCTATTTTCCTTTCAATAAACTGCTTCTTGGTTTCACCTCTACACTTTGCCGTGTGTCTCATTCAATTCTTTGCTCGAGATACCAAGAACCTGGACATCATGTGGAAAAGGACCCATTCTCTGGTAACACCTCCACCCAACTGAATAAACATTATCACAAAAACATCTTCTATACTGCGAAGGACCCTTTTATGGTTCAAAAAAATGCCCTTTCCCCCCACCCCTTTCCCTTATTAAGAAGTCTTTTGTTTGCCTGTAAGTGTCCTTCTCACCATCCCCTTTCTCCACTAAAGTGGTATATAAGCCCCAAATTCTAACTGGTCGTTTGAGTACTGTACATACATTAATAAAAACACGGAATTAAATTTTGTCTTTTCTCTTGCTAATCTTTTTTAGTTTAATTTAAAGGCCCCCAAAACTACAAAAGGGAGCAGAGAAAAAGTTTTTCCTCCTTGACAACCTTATGATTTCTAATACTTCTTGGCAAATGTTGAACTGTAAAGCCTCATATGCATGGTTATATCAGCAGTACTATACTTGGAAGCTATAAGCAAGGTGGTTACTGCCCAGATGCCCCTGCCCACCCTGGAATGTGGAAATGAGATAAGCATCAGATAGAGAAGGTATGTCAATAGATTCAGAAGGGACCTCCAAATGCTTCCATGAGGTAATGTTACGGGAAAATGGGGTGTCCCTGTCGACACGCTGTCCAGGTTCTTGGTATCTCGAACAAAGAATTGAACGAGACACACGCAAAAGTAAAGTGGTGAAACACAGAGATAGTTTATTGAGGGGAAGATACACTCCAAAGAGGTAGGAGCAGGCTCGAGCAAGGAGAGTGGCTCAGGAGCCCCGATGAACGAGGCTTTGGGGCTTTTATTCTAAGTCTTCAGGGGAGACACCTCTGGGCAGGGGCTCTTGATTGACAAATTTGATTGACAAGGGGTCTGCCTTCTGACTGCACATGCCCTTTCCCAGAGTTCAGTCTGTTATGATATTAATGAACTTCTGGACATATGTATGATATTACAACTATGGCAGAATGAGGTTCAGGTGAAATGAAAGTCGTTGTAACTCACTGCGCAGGCGCAGGTGTTAGGAGCTGGTCCACGCTGGTGGGCTTCTTGGGCCCTCTGACTTCCCTGTTTTTGTCTGGAACTTCCTCCCAGCCTGGGGCAGGGATTACTAGTGAGTGGGTGGTATCAGGGCAATGGCGACCATTCCAGCAGGGCAAGTCTCATGGGAGGGGTCCCGAGATTCCCCCCTATTCTACCTGCCTTCCTCACATTTCCTTGAGAGACATGATCCCCACGAATCTCTATGGGAAGCTGAGGTCTCATCTTCTGTATCTGCTTCCTGCTGAAGATGGTCATTGTCCCTACCTATTGGGGATCCACGGAGCTCTCACCCTATCTGATCTAAAGGGGAAGGGGTCTCGAGATCCGCCATGTTGACTCCTTTGGTTGAGATGGGCTGGAAGCCTTGTTGGGGCACCGCTAGTATCCTGATGGTTTCTAGATTAGGAGAAAATAATTCAGTTAGTACTTTAAAGGCATTGATCAGAGAAATAGGTTTTAAAGCCCTTGTCACTAGGTGGTTTCAGGATAGAAAGTCTGTTGCTTGGGGTGAGGAGCCAGAGAAAATTGATAACGAAAGCAATTAAGAAAAGGTGAAACTAAGAGCTAAAGAACAAGGAAAAGGAGTCTTTAGTGAAGTGAGGGGATGGCTGCTTTATTTGGCCCACATCAGTAAACCTGAACCATTACCTGACTGAATATGTAAATATACCCCTGCAGATGAGATTGTAAGATCAGTTGATCAACTTTAAAAGGATTTTAAAAAGGAACCCAGGGCACAAATTGTGTGTGATTCCTGCATCACTCAGGGTTAGGGCCAATTAGCCACTACTCTGAAGCAATATGGTCTCCACAGCAGGGAGGAGCAGTCTCCTAAACTCCTCAGCTAAAGAACAGTCCTTAAAATCACTCACATTTATTTGTTCCATCACTGACTAGTCACTCAATTAGTGAATGCATACTGAACTAAGGAAGGACGGAACCAGGCTCCCACAGGCACCCTTCTGATTATAATATGGTTCCCCTGTAACTTCCTGTGGGGAGAGAAGGGATGACATGGAGTCTCTTCCTCCTACAGTTAACATTGCTTCTTACTGGGTCACAAATGAGCAAAGGAAGGTGGTGCAAGGTTCAATTAACAGAAACTGGTCTTCCAGATTTTCAAGCATTTATGGACCAGTTATGAGGGCTAGGATCTGACTAGCACTCCAGGACCAGATGTGGTATGAGGGAGCAGCCAGCAGCCCAGAAGACTCCACCTCTCAGGCCTTCCATCCACAGCACTTAACAATTATGCATCTTCCACTGGTCCCCCACTCCCCACCCCATTCCTTCATTCAACAACTATGTACTAAGAGTTTACGAGGGCTAAACATTAAACTGTGGGTAGGGTGGTGAAACAGACAAACACAGGGTTCTTGGCCTCCTGAAGATTGAGGTCTGTTTACCTGAATATACGGATGAACAAACAGGCAAGATTAAGACAGTGGGACAAAATCTATATGGGAGCACCAGACTTTGGTGGATGAGGGAGGTGTCTTCTAAACTAAAAACTGAAGACTGAGTGGCAGCCAACTTTGCGGATGGGAGGTGGTCCAGGTGGAGCATAAAGCAGTGGCAAACCCCTGGAAGCAAGAACATTTAGAAAATGAAAGCTGTTTACTGAAACTGGAGTTTCAAAGAGGCAGTGGAAGAAAAGCAGAGGAAGCTGCGGGTAGGGAGACAAGGCAAATTTTGAAGCCTGAAAGCTGTTACAAATCACACATTTTGAATTTTCTTCTGAGAGCAAAAGGAGGTACTGAGGTCGTTAGCCAAGACAGAAACCAGATGAGGTTTTCTTAAAAATATCACAGGCCACAGCAAGAACAACGGAGGGGGCAGGAGGAAGACAAAAAGCAAGGAGCACCTCAGTATCTCCGGCAGCTGGCATAATAACCTACCTTTCGTTCATGATATCCTCCCTCTTTAGTTACTCATTTGGTTCATAAGATGTTTTCAAGCTCATTTCATCTTCTTATTATGAGTTTAATTAAAAGAGAATTTTAATCTGAATATAATTTCATTTTATGGCAACACCAGTTGTCCATCTCAGAGTAAATGTTTCTATTAACAAATTTTGAATCTTGGGCAAAAATGCACAACCCAGTGTAATTTTTTGGTGAGCTTTTATTTATTTATTTTACCTCTAGCCCCTGCCCCAGGATCTCCTAAACTCAGTGCCAAACTTGGGGAAGACCGTGCCGGAAGGGATAATCCCCAGGGAGCGGGTCTCCAGTACATTTAACTGCTAGATGTCCCACCAGGAGTTCTTCAAAGATGTAAATTGCCCACTGGAGGAAACAATACCCACAAAAGCCTGGGCTGCACTTTCGGCTACCTAGGAGGCAAAGGTCCAACCAAGAGAAAGCAGTAGGTGGAAGCTTTAAGTTCTTTTTATTCTCAAAAGTAAAAGCACAGAGGCGGGGCCCACCTGGGGATTCCATTTTACCATTTCAACAGAAGTCAGTGATTATAATCCAGAGCCAAAGTCAGTCACTTGTGTACTTTCTTATGCATTTTCCTGCAATGGTCTCCAGTCTGTTTCCCTATTGTGATTAGCTGTACTCATTCAAAAAAGGCCTCTGCTGGTCAAGACAGTGAGGTTGGGAGAGCCAGAAAGCATTTGCATGCACCCAGCACTAGGCCCAGGGAAGAAGGGGTCCCCTGAGAAAGAGTAGTGGGTGAGGAAGGCAGGCTGAGAAGAAAGGAGAGTGAGGAGGAGGAGGCCCTGAGGCTAAAAGAAAGCCCCTAGAACCCTGGAATGGTTCTACAGCCACTTAAAGGACCTCCTAAATGAGCACCTGCAGCGCCCTTAAAAAGAGGGAATGGAAGGTTAACAAGCTCTATGGAAGAAAGCTAGGAAAAAGGAATGAGTAAAAGGGTTCTGTCAATATCTATAGACTTTTAAAGTCTGTTTGGCCTGGTATCAGAAGGTTTTACTATCCTTAAAACACATGCCTAATAGTAATAATTGATATCAACGAGCATAGGACTAGTGTTTAGAATAATGAGCACTTGCTCCCAGATAAGAAAAAGCTAAAGGAGTTCATCACCACCAAACCACTATTACATGAAATGTTAAAGAAACTTCTTGGAGTTCCCTGGTGGTGTAGTGGCTAGGCTTCGGTGCTGTCAACGCTGTGGCCTGGGTTCAATTCCCAGCCAGGGAACTACCCACATTAAAAAAAAAAAGAAAGAAAGAAACTTCTTTAAGAAGAAGAAAAAAACTTCTAAAATGGTAATAACAATTAAATATAAATGGATTACATGCTCCAATCAAAAGACTATGGTGACTCAATGGATAAAACAAGAGACTCACTTCAGATGGTGAAGCATATAAACTGAAAGTAACGGGATGGAAAAAGATAGTTCATGAAAATGGAAACAAACAAAGCTGGGGTAGCAATACTTATACCAGGCCAAACAGACTTTAAAAGAAAGGCCATGGACAAAAGACAAAGGACTTAGTAATTTCACTTCTAAATATTTATCCAATGAAACCCAAAACACTATTTCAAAAAGACATGTGCATCTATATTATCACTGAAGCATTATTTACAATAGTCAATACATTTAAGCCCCAAAGGTCCATCAAAAAAATGAATGGATAAAGAATGGTACATATACACAATGGAATACTATTCAGCCATAAAAAATGAAATCTGCAACAACATGAAAAGGATATTATGCTAAGTGAAATAAGTTAGAGAAAAACAAATACCATGTGATTTCACTTACATGTGGAATAACCAAACGAACAAAACAGAAACTAAGTCATAGATACAGGTAACATTCTGATGGTTATCAAATGGGAGTCTGGTTGGAAGCATGGGTGAAAAAGGAGATGAGATTAAGAAGTACAAATTGGTACAAATTGGTAGTTAAATTCATGGGAATTTAACCTATAGCAAACAGAACATAGTCAATAATATTGTAATGACTATGTATGGTGTCAGATGGGTACTAGATTTATTGGAGTGATTACTTCATAGGTTAATAGACACATAAATGTCTAATCACTATCTTTTACACCTCAAACTAATATAAGTCAACTGTAATTTAAAAAACCAAAAAATTATTTTAAAAAGAAATAAAAGATTAGAAGGGCACTAATCCAGGCATCACAACAAATAAAATCCAGAAAATTCTGAATTTTCTATATAGTAAAAAAAAAATAATAATACTTGAGATGCCATGTACTGTTTAAGGGTCTTCACATATATGTATATATACACACATACATATATACATACACACATACATCTCACTCATTTTATCCTCACAACAATCCGATCAATAGTCAGTACTATTATTATTATTTCTATCTTATACATGAGGAAACAGTCTCAGAGAGGTTATACAAATATAATGAGATATAATTCACATGTAAATCCTTTGGAAACTACTAAGATCCTACTTACCCTTGAACTTCAGCTATTCTAATAAAGCTGGACATTGAGGCAATACTGTACATTTCTTGTATAGTGCTATAGATGCTGAAGCCAGACTGGGTTTGAATCCTAAGCTCTGCCTCTTGCTAGCTGTATGACTTTGACCAAATGATCATAGAATGAACATACTCTACATTGCCTACCCTACAGGGTAGTTATGAGGTAAAATGAGGTATTTTAGCTTACATATGCAAAGTCCTTAGAACAATGCCTGGAACACAGTAAGTGCTCAATAAAAGCTGACCACTACTAAAGGTCCACATTAAATCATAAGTAGCAAATTAAAGTGTGAAGAACTATTCTACGTAGCAATGAAAACTGAAAGCTATCAACTTTAACAGCAAAAGAGAAATCTGAAATCAAAAATAACCAAGTACATAAGGGGAAATGTGTTTGATTGGAGAAGAGTATAATAAAAGACAGTTATGTGGATGACATATTGACTCTCGAGTTCTACACATTACAACCAGGTTAGGGTGAAGGAATGGACCCCATATAATATCTATTGCATATAGGGTAATTATCAAATTGGTGAATGAGAATGCCATTCACATTTCTATAAAGAATCACTATTGGTTAGCATAATTATAACCCTATGGTTTAACTAATCAATTTAGAAAAATGTTGATTGGGTCTTAA
Organism: Lyroderma lyra; assembly: GCA_004026885.1. Taxonomy (NCBI): domain Eukaryota; kingdom Metazoa; phylum Chordata; class Mammalia; order Chiroptera; family Megadermatidae; genus Lyroderma; species Lyroderma lyra. The sequence goes on along the minus strand of PVJL010000165.1, from coordinate 331,613 downwards.
TCTTGTCAAATATAAATTTTATAAAATTAGAATAAACTTGTATTTTTCAAACTTTATGGCATTTATTCAGAGCAGAATTAGATTTAATAAGTACAGAATCTATTATTCAGTATTAGATATTGAAATCCTGAGAAAAATAAACAATCCTAATTGAATGAATTCGCTAATTGTTTTTTTTTTCCCCCTGAGGAATCAATATTTATTTTCTGGACTTCCATATGAAAGGAAATGCAAATCGCTCTTTACAGATTACCTTGTGTTTATAATATACAGGGCCTGGCAGAATTAATGCCCTTTTTTATGAACTGATAATCTATACCAAATTTTTTTTAGTTAAAAAAATTTTTTTTATTGTTCAATTTATTGGGCTGACATTGTTCAGTAAAAGTTACATAGGTTCCAGGTGTACAATTCCATAGTACATCCTCCATGCATTGCATTATGTGTTCATCACCCAGAGTCAGTTCTCTTTCCATCACCATATATTTGTGTCACTATCCCTTCTCTCCACCACCCCCTCCCCCGATGATTGGTGTTCTTAAGCCTGTTACTAATAATAGTTGCTTTTTGGCCAATGTAGACATAAAATATAAATTTATTTCATAGCTAATTCAATTGTATATGTAAAAAATATACCCTCTATTACCAAGAATATGCACGGACAGAATGAGTTAAGAAGGTGATAGTGCTGAAATGGCTACTCCCTATGCGGGGTTAGGTGTTGTCTGAAGGAAAAGTATCCTAAATTTCAAACCAGAAAACTAAGCATTGTGAGAGTGGTCTAAGGAAGGCTGTCAGGACCTCTTTCTCCCTTGCTTAATCTCTTGGCCTCTTCTTGAGGAATCTGTGTGACTAACCTTCTCTTCCCACTAGACTTGGCTTAAAGAAGGGACCCTACATTTTGTTCCGCCCCAGCCCCCTAGCATCCACCAGGCGTAGTAAATGATTCCTGGATATTGGGAGTTAAGAGGGTCCAATCTGCATCAATAGTCCAAGAGCAAGGAAGACGGGACCCCCAGTGAACTGCAAGCTGAGACTCAATAAACTCCCCTTATAAACCAGATTATCGAGATTCACATTACTCACTACCAGTGTTTATTTCCCTGTGGTTATCTCCCAGCAGATAAAACCCACCTGTAGTAAGGCTCAGCTGTAGACACGCTTCACTGCCGTGGACTGGTCCGCAGCCTTAGAAGGGAAACAGTGCCTCCTAGCGGCCATCGAGCTAAAGGCAGCAGTAATTTGCAAGAGACCTAAGGAAAAGGTTCATCTTGTGGACCAGAATCATTTTATGATCCAGTTGATCCTCTCCACTGGGATCTTCTTTAAGTTTAAAGTGTGAAAGTCTGTCCCTCATTTTTATTTAAAAAGTGTCATTGTTTAAAAGATTCATCTATTCCCCGCTCCAAAAATTCATGTGTTAAAATCCTAACACCCAGTATGGGGGCACTTTAGGTGAAGTCCTTGGGAGGTGATAAGGTCATGAGGGCTCCAAATGGGATTAGTGCCCTTAAAAAGGAGGCCAAAGAAACCTCTCTTGTCCCTTCTGCCATGTGAGAACACAGCAAGAAGACAGCAGTCCATGAACCATACAGGGAGTCTGCCTGTGCCTTGATCTTAGGCCTCCCTCCTCCAGAGCTATGAGAAATAAAATTCTGTTGCTTGGAAGCCTCCCAGTTATGGTACTGTTATAGTGGCTCAAATGGTATTAACATAACAGCTCTGATGACTGTTCACTTCAATTATATGAGAGGACATAAGCTAAAGTTGGCTAGTTCAGTTTAATAGAGTTAAAAAAAAAAAAAGCTTATTGAACATCCCACCATAGGAGGTGAGACAATTAATTTCACAAACTCATCTTAGAAAAAGTGCTACATACCTCATTGCTGAATATCACTAAGGTCACCTTCAAAGTACTCCCCTTGAAAAGCTATGCACTGATGCCAGCACCTAGTCCATCCTTCAATTTTGGAGCTCTTTCTCTGGAATGGCCATTAGAACTGTTGTCATACCTCAAATCTGACAATTTAGTTCACAAACTTGCCACCATGCACTTATGTTGGCAGCACTGTGCAAACAAACAACTCGGTAAGGAGTCATAACCTTGGCAAGGTTACAACAACAGCTCTGATGACCATTCCAGAAAAAGAGTTCCAAAACTGCTTTGAAGGGTGGACTAGACGTTGTAGTCAGTACATAGTTTCCCAAGGGGAGTACTTCGAAGGTGACCGTAGTGATAGTCAGCTATGAGGTATGTAGCACTTTTTCTAGGATGAGCTCGCAAAAATTAATTGTCCAACCTCATGTACCAGGTACTGTGCCAAATGCTAGGCACTAAGCTATTGCTGAACATTAACAACAGCTAACATATAAATGGCAAAGTGTAATGTGTTTAAACCACTCTTTGATGGATGGTGGATGACTCAACATGAGAAACCAAGAGGTAGCCTCTCCTGTTTCCATATGTTCTAGCAAGATCATACACTGTTTTGTCCCAGACTGGAAACAACTGGGAAACACTGTTCATAAGTAGATTTCTGCAATCCATTGGTTTGTGTTCCTCTTCTCACAAATTATTCACTTTTTCAAAGTCAGACACTTTAGCTAGGGGAAGTGAGTACCAGTGTAAAGCTATGGCAGCTGTCTGGAGCAGCCAATGACATGACCAGAGACAGGTGTGGGAAAGCAGGAGAGGGTACATGGTATGCAGTCAGAGAAATCTCAAATCAAATCCCAGTTACTGAGCATTATGACCTTCAGCAAGTTACTGAACTGCTCTCTTTCAATAGTTTTCTCTTGCATAAAGGGGATAAAATAGGAAAGTTGAGAGAGTTAATGGAGATCACACACACACACAAACACACACACACACACACACACACAGAGTCTGAAAATTAATTTTGTGAACTCATCCTAGAAAAAGTGCTACATTGCTGAATATCACCTATGGTCACCTTCAAAGTACTCCCGTTGGGAAGCTATGCACTGACACCAGTGCCCAGTCAGCCCTTCAAAGCAATTTTGGAACTCTTTTTCTAGAATGGCCATCAGACCTGTAATCATATGACTCTCGATGTTCTAAATGTCATCAAAATGTCTTCCTTTCAATATTCCCTTTATCTTGGGGTAAAGAAAAAGTCATTGGGGGCCAGATTAGGTGAATAGGGAAGGTGTTCCAACACAGTTATTTGTGTACTGGCTAAAATCTCGCTCACAGTGCCATGTGAGCTGATACAATATCGTGATGCAAGAACCATGAGTTGTTGGCTTTTGTCTAACTTTTTCATGAAGCCTTTTCAGCACTTCCAAATAGTAAACTTGGTTGACTATTTGTCTAGCTGATACAAATACATAATGAACAATCCCTCTGATATCAAAAAGGGTTAGCAACATCGTTTTGACTCTTGATTTGGACTGAAGAAACTTTTTTGGTCATGGAGAATTGAGTGACTTCCATTGTGCACTTTGACACTTTGTTTCAGTGTCATATTGGTACACCCATATTTCATCATCAGTGTTAACATGGCCCCGAACATTGTCTTGTCTCTTCAAAAGATCTTGACAAACTTTGACTCTCCTTTGCTTTTGTTCATCGGTGAGTTCCTTCAGGACCATTTTTGCACACATCTTTCTTTTTTTTTTTTTTGATATGTGGGTAGCTCCCTGACTGGGAATCGAACCTAGGCCGCAGCACTGACAGCGCCAGCGCCAAAGCCTTAAGCCACTACACCATCAGGGAACTCCCTGCACACATCTTTCTTAAGCCAAGATTTTCAGCTAAGATTTTCCTGTTTCTCTATCAATGTTTACTTGGTCTGCTATGCTTCTCACAGCTGATGATTCTGATGCACAATTCGATGAATTTCTGCAATATTTTTATCAGTTCTGCTTGTTACTGGCCACCCCAACCTCTTTCATCAGTGACGCTTTCTCTCCCCTCAGAAAAACATTTAATCCACTTGTACACTGCCATTTCTTCATGGCACTATCCCCATAAACTTGGACTTACATGTCCCTGATTTCACTTCCACTCTCGCCAAGTTTAACAAGAAACTTAATGTCTGTTCATTATCTAATCCAAGTCCCAACATTCTCACAACAGCACACAAAAACACACAACAATAATGAACCCTACTTAACAAGACACCACCACAGAGCAACAGGAACACAGCTGTGAGACACAGATATACTAAGGTTATGACACCTTACTGAGTTGTTTGTACAGTGCTGCCAATGTAAATGCACGGTAGCAAGTTTGCGAACTTAACTGTCAGACCTCATGTGAGTGTGTATGTGTATCTGTGTGTAAATAATAACAATTCAAATTTCATTATATTTGGGCATATTCACCTCCTATAGTCCAAAGCAGTTGTTCTATTCTGGGGCAATGGCTATTAATGTCCCCCAGGTATCATAATCTGGCAATACCTGAGAAGGGAAAATGTTTAGAAATGATGTGGTGTTTGCTCAGCCTCATAAATAAATACAACTGCATGTTTTATTGATTCTTTGCAGTTTTAAAAAATATTTAACAGTAAGAAAGAGAACTGTAATAATCTTTTATCTCTAGCCAGTACTAAGAATTGGAACTTTAAAATTCCCTTGTCACAGAATCAGTGTAAAGAACATGAAATTTTAATACCAGCAAATTTAATACCAACATAAAATTTTGGCAGCAAAATCTCACTTCATTTAACTGAGAATTTTACTCATGGAGTAATATTATCATCACATGACAGTGATGGTTAAAAAAAAGAGATAAATCAAGATACAGAACTATATATACCAAATGATCATAGCTAAGGTTAAAATATAGGAAGAAGCCTGGAGGGAAATGTAATAAGATTGAATTTGGAGTGGATATATTTTGGTGGAGGTATCCGGATGATGATTTCTTCTTCCTACTATTCCATAAATTTCACAGAATAATTTGATTTTTAACAAGCATGCTTTAAAATAATAATCACAACTGATACAAACTTAGAAAAGATATTAGATAGAAACAGTTTCAGAAGAAAAACACCTGGAGCCTTGACAAAACTATTAGTACGTATGGGAAGAGAAGCCCATGGGCCTCATATTGCACTTGATGTCTGAGCCTGAATTTCATTTCATCCACTTTGGTACCATCTGTTTTTCTCCCTCCCTTCCATTCTTCCTTGCCTTATTTCTTTTTCTTTTCCTTCATTTCTTTTTTTATTTTACAGTAAGGTAGGTGAAGACATTATTTTGTTTGTTTGTTTGTTTGATTTGTTTTGTTTTTTTTATGGGGTAGTTCCCTGACTGGGAAACGAACCCAGGCCGCAGTGTTGACAGCGCCAAAGCCTTAGCCACTATACCACCAGGGAACTCCCTGAAGACATTATTTTTAAGAAGGCTAGGTTGATATAGTACAAAGGACACTATACTTTAAAGCCAGGCAGACTTGGATTTGAATCCTGCCATAATGTATTCATTCAACACACATTAACTGAGCAGCTGCTATGCCATGCATTATCTTTGGCATTTTCAACAATGGTTAAAAATAAACAGCTTTTGTGAAACTTACATTCTAGTGAGTGAAAACAGTGCAATTTAGAAAGTCCTGGAAAGACTCTTGGATTAAAAATATATGCCAAAACAGATGGTTACAACACGTTATAGTACACCATGAAGGAGTTAGTTAGACTTTTGGGTCAACAAATATCTTTTAAAATGCCAATATCAATGGAAAAAGTACATCAATGTTAGGCTTAACAGTCCTTTATATATATTAGTATGAATTAATTCTCTTATACTGTTCAAGAGCTAAATGAGAGCCATGCTTTGCAAGAATAAGCATTGTCATTAAAGACAGGAGCATTAGGTACTATCCAGAAAGGGTAGACTTGAGTGGGTTTCAGAGTAGGCAGTACGAGGGACCCATTGTAAGAGGTGACTTAAGTGCAAGAAAAATGAAAACAATAACAGTGGTAGGATTCTGGGAACAAATTTCACCCTTCACATATGAGTATGTATCAGGGAAAGATCTAGAAGTCTTACCAGGTTTCAGTCCTTCCCTTTTATAGCCAGTTTTTGGAAAAAGTGCCGTAGAACCAGGACATTTTTGAGAGATATATCTGTGGTCGTCCCATATTCCTCACATTGTCAAATACTCCCAAAGGATATCATCTCTCCATGAAATGTATAAGATATAAATAAATACATACATGCACGCATACATACAACATACATACATAAACTGTAAGTAAGAATTAACAACTGCCCCATTGAGGTACAAATGCAAGCCCTCTGCTCACTCAGCAGCTTGCCTCTTACTCACATTTTTAAATGACAGTTCACTATCTGTGAGAGATCTCTGGGTCTCTGAAAGTAACAAAATTTAGAATATGTATATGCTGAGGTTTTGCTGTCATTTATACTTGCATATCTACAATGAAGTTTGCAAACTTGGCTCCCGAGCTTACGTTGGCAGCACTGTACAAACACTTCAGTATGGTTTCATAACCTTGGTATATCTGTGTCTCACAGCTGTGTTCCTGTTGATGTGTGACGGTGTTGTACTGAGTGGTGTTCATTATTGTTGTTATGTGTTTTTGTGTGCCATTGTGAGAATGCTGAAGCTTGAATTAGAGAAATGAAAAACATTACATTTCTTGTTAAACTTGGCAAGAGTGAAAGTGAAATCAGGGACATATTAGTCCAAGTTTTTTTTTGTTTGTTTTTTTTTGGGGGGGGAGGTGTGTGGAGGGGAGTTGTTCCCTGACTGGGAATCGAACCCGGGCTGTGGCATTGAGCACGCCGAAGCCTAGCCACTATACTACCAGGGAACCGCCCCCCATATTAGTCCAAGTTTATGGGGATAATGCCATGAAGAAAAACCACAGTGTACAAATATGGATTAAACATTTTTCTAAGGGGAGAGAAAACATCATTGACGAAAGAGATCCAAGTGGCCAGTAATGACCAGAATGGACAAAAATATTGCAGAAATCCATCAAATTGTGCATCAAAATCATCAGCTAACTGAGAGAAGCATAGCAGACCAAGTAAACATCGACAAAGAGAGAGGAAAATCTTAACTGAAAATCTTGGTCTCACCAACGAACAAAAGCAAAGGAGAATCAAAGTTAGTCAAGACCTTTTGAAGAGGCAAGACTATGTTTAGGGCCGTGTTATCACTGATGATGAAACATGGGTGTGCCAATATGGCCCTGAAACAAAGTGTCAAAGTGCACAATGAAAGTCAGTCAATTCTTCACGACCAAAAAAGTTCCATCAGGTCAAAATGAAGAGTCAAGAGAATGTTGCTAACCCTTTTTGATATCAGAGGGATTGTTCATTATGAATTTATACCAACTAGACAGTCAACCAAGTTTACTATTTGGAAGCACTGAAAAGGCTCCAATGAAAAAATTAGACAAAAACAACCTGAAGTTTTTACCAACAACTCATGGCTCTTGTATCACAACATTGTACCAGCTCACATGGCACTGTCTGTGAGCAAGTTTTTAGCCAGTAAACAAATAATTGTATTGAAACACCCTCCTTATTCTTCTGATCTGACCCCCAAGGACTTTTTCTTTACCCCAAGATAAAGGGAATATTGAAAGGAAGACTTTTGATGACATTCAGGACATTAAGGATCATACGATGACAGCTCTGATGGCCATTCTAGAAAAAGAGTTCCAAACTGCTTTGAAGAGTGGACTAGGCACTGGTGTCAGTGCAAAGCTTTCCAAGGGGAGTACTTTGAAGGTGACTGTAGCGATATTCAGCAATGAGGTATGTATCACTTTTTCTAGAATGAGTTTGCGAACTTAATTATCAGACCTCATATATAATGCTATCTTCATCTACTAAACAGGATCATTCCACAAACTGTTATGTAGATTATTACAATACAGAGTTAGTTTTTGTTATAAAGCTAAAAAGTGCCAAAAGTTTTAGGAGAATATACAGAATTTCTAAAACCAGCAAAAGGAAACTATAATGTAGTGATTACACTAAGGTTTGCAGTTCTGTTCTGCCATTTACTAGCTATGTGACACAGGTCATCAAAAAAAACCTCCATAAATAAACAAAAGCCTGTTCCCACAGGTTGGGGAGGGATATTTTTAAAGTCGTGTTACATGGTCCACTGTAGATATTTTACAAACTTTTTTTTGGGGGGGTAGTTCCCTGGCTGGGAATTGAACCCAGGCCGTGGCGTTGAGAGCACCAAAGCCTAGCCACACACCACCAGGGAACCCCTGCAAACATTATTTAATTTAATCCTTATAATGATTGGCAGTTGCTTACTCAGTTTTATTCTCCCCCCTTTCCTTTATTGGGAGTAGCAATATGCCTATACCAAAACAAAACAACATAATAATGGATTTGCCAGGCACTCTTGCAGCTAAGACTGGACACAATTCTTAACTAAACCAGTGAAAGTAGAAAGATGGTGCTTCCTGAGAGGTTTTTATATGAAAGGCAGACTGGCAACCACCAATGATTCAGGTGAGAATCTCAATAGATGCGAAACTGGAGGGTGAATGTTTGATGAGAAACAGGACATTTATCAGTATTAAAGCATGTCCTTCAGATGATACTTATTAACTACAAAGGGAAGAATAGTTAAGTGTAAAATGGAGAAGTTCAGCAGGTAATATCTTAAATGATCAAAATTAATGCCACTAATAGATGTACCTCCTGAGATGATGTACTGTGAGTAGGACAGTACTTCTGTGATATTCCTGCCAAAGATGTCAAAGAAGTACAATCTGAACCTTTTTTTTTTTTTTTTTTTTTTTTTGTGGTGGTTCCCTGGCACTAAGTCGAACCCAGGCCACGGTATGGAGAGCGCCGAAGCCTAGCCACTACACCACCAGGGAACCCCTGAACCTAATACTGAAGCAAAATCTGACAAACCCCAACTGAGGGGCACTATTCAAAGTATAGGACCTATCCTGTAACCTCTAAAATATCAAAATCATGAAAGACAAAGACAGAGAAACTATTCCAGATTAAAGGTGACTGAAGAGACATTAACATCTTAATGCAATGTATAATCCTGGATTGATACTGGCTCAGAAAAAAATATTATTTTCCTAAAAAGGTAATCAGTGGGACTACTGGCAAAATTTTAATAAAATCTGTAGATTAAATAATTGCAATGTTAATTGCCTGGTTTTGTTCATTGTACTATGTTATTTAAGAAAGTTTGTTGTGGTTAGGAGTTAGACACTGATGTATCTGAGGGATAAAGGAGATCATGCCCATAAATTCTTCTAAAGATAAAGTAATTGGAATAAAAAATGTTAATGTTTGAGCAATTTAGGTGAAGAGTATATGGGAATTCTTTGTACAATTTCTGCAATTTTGAAATTAGTTCAAAATAAAAGTTAATAGGGTAAAAGAGTGGGGAATGGGTATCAGTTGATAAATAACTTTTGCCCTTCACCTCTGCCCTTCTTCCTTTCCAGAATAAGGATGCAATGCTAAGGCATGAAGCAACCAATTTGCAACCACTAAGATAAAAGATTCAAACCAAGGATGGCAGAGCAGAAAGATTTCAGCTAAGAGCCCAAATCCTCTGTATCAGTCTTTTACTGCCTGCCCACTGCCAAATTTGTTTAAAACACTCTGGTTTTCTGTTGCAAGGTAATTACAACTGATACAGCTAAATTAAGTAATCTGCCCAAGGCTACACAGCCCAAAAGTGGCAAGACTAGAATGAAAACCCAGGTCTGTCGAGGTGTGCAAACAAAGCCTGCCTTTCTGGTCTATACCATGCTGAAGCCCAGGCTTCTCTCTCTATGAAATAGAAATAAGAATTTTTAGTGCTCCGGAGTGAGATTACACATGGGAGAGTACCTATAAGTAGGACCTGGCACAGAGGACAGAGACTCCAACGTTTGCTGAATCAGTAATTCAAGAAAACACACACATCTGTTCTCAGTATTCCGCTATACCGAGCTATTTTTAACTGCTGAAAAATAAAACTATGTTTATGTGGGTGTAATACTCTAGCTGCAGATATTAGTCAGCAGTTTCATTCAGTTTCTTGGATCTCTCTTGCTACTCTCCCCTTCCTCTTCTTTGCCTCTTCTCTCCTTCATTGAAGTCCTTCTAAAACCTTCTCTTTATTCATTAGCTCCTGCAACTCTATCTCCTCCCACTCTCATCTCCAAAAGTGAGGGAGGGACTGAGCATGGATCCCATTAGAAAGGCTCTATGAACAAAGTGGCTCATTCTGCTGGGGAAGGCAGGAGTTAGCCAAAAGTAAAGATCATCCTTCCCACATTGGCAGGGAAAAATAAAAAACAGGGAGCTGAAACCTCTGGCGAGAAGCTACCCACAGACCAAGATTCTAAAAGCTGCAGGCAGAAGAGCAGAAAGTGCAGGAAGGCACAGAATCTGGGCCAGATCAAACCTATCAGACATGCAACTCTTCTGAAGCTGAAGGACACAGCAGAGTTTGGAATCACTAATTTTTATTAAAATGAAATGTTTAATACATAGTATCATTGATATGTTTTGAATGGTATGACTTTTGGGCTTTTAAAAAAAACGAAGAGCTTGGTATTACATCATGAAATCAATACCAAAATAGCAGTATAGTCATTTTGCTCTGAGCCAGATACCAGAACCAGACCCAGATGTCAGCAGCCTCACAGGAAGGAAACTGGCTGTGGCAATGGCCTATTGAGAACTTGGATGATAAGCTTAAGTTTAGGAGTTACTATTCATACCCAGGAGACAGAGCAGTTTTAGGACTTGGGTCTGAGTCACTCTGGGTCTCACAGATAGTGGCCCTACCCTAGAAAGGCCAAGTGTGTATTGTATGTGGATATTGGAGGTGGGGAAAGGGTAGTGGGGAGAGCAAGCTAGAGCTCTTCCAGCTCTTTACACTACCTAGGGAGGTTTTTGTGAGATCCTGGGCAAGGCAGCCCAGGGAACAGTCAGGCCAAAGGGAAGGCTTCTTTGCCTCTCTGTGCTCATGATCTCCTCAACTTCCATTCCTCAACCCATGGACTCCTGAGCTGCTGGCAGAGAATTATGTCCACACTCAAATCCCTATTCTTTCCTCAAGCCACCTACCTATGCTGATTCTGGATCCTCTATCTAATACAGCAGACTCTCAGTTAACGGGCACCCACGGGAATTGGTAGATGCCATATAATTGCAAGCACTCTCTGTTAACCGGAACTCAAGCAACTGGCACTCTGAAGCAACTGGCAAAAAAAATTTGCCAGTTGTTTGACTTCCAGTTAACAGAGAGTCCTCTGTATCTGCAAGTTACTAAGCCCACCCGTTATCTATGTAGAGCAGCAGTCCCCAACCTTTTAGAGAGCAATGACTGGTTTCGTAGAAGACAATTTGTCCATGGATGAGGGTTGGAGCGGGGCAGGTTGCACATGCACAGTACACAATAGGGTTCGTGTTTCTATGAGAATCTAATACCACAGCTGATCTAACAGGAGGCAGAGCTCAGTCAGTAATGCAGGTAATGGGGCATGGATGTAAATACAGATGAAGCTTCGCTCCCCCCACCCTGTCGGTCACCTCCTGCTGTGCAGCCTGGCTCCTAACAGGCCTTGGACCGCTGGTACAGACTGTTAACAAACACAGGCCATGAGCGCCTTATAGTCAACTTCATTCAAGAGCTGGAATTGGGGAGCAAGGGGAACTTAGAGGTATGGGCTGGCTTTGAAAAGTTCATGTCCAGATCTGCTACCATTCTGTGGGCCTGGAGGCTCAATCAACCTTAACCAACTGCACTCCAATCACACGAGACAGCTTGCAGAGTCCTCTGCCATCTCATCTCCCCACATGTACTCACTTGGGCCACAAACTCAAGCAAATGAAATACATCAGCTGCAACTTGCTCCTGGATCATAGATTGCTGATGAAAGTAGCAATGACTCCATAATAAATCATCCACAGAATCTTGGCATCAGCCAGTAATGCAAACTTCAAAGGATTTGGTCTAGCTGTGGAATGGGACAGTAAAAACTTCAATCCCATCCTGGCTATTCAGGACCTGCCTGTTCAGCTAGTTGATGGGGAGGAGGAAGAGAGTCAGGCAGAGAGGTGACAATCAAATTCACCACAGGAGGTAAGAGTACCAGGGCCTGGATCTGATAAATTTGTCCCTTAATTAATAGTTTTATAAAAAGTCCTTTGGAACTAAAGATGGAATTTCCCAATTTAGGTGTTCCCTAAGTAAGCAATTCTGTTTATTATATTTTCTTACAATGAAAACACAAATGGACTGTACTTTTTAAAAAAGGATATACTCGTAGACATAGCTTTCCTTGCAAATATAAACACAGAGCAATGTAAAATTACTTTTATTAAATAATGCAGGGAGTTCCCTGGTGGTGTAGTGGCTTAAGGCTTCGGCGCTGGCGCCATCAGCACTGCGACCTGGGTTTGATTCCCAGTCAGGGAGCTACCCACATACCAAAAAGCAAAAAAAAAAAAAAAAAAAAAAAAAAAAAAAAAAAAAAAAAAAAAAAAAAAAAAAAAAAAAAAAAAATTAATGCAACATGATCCTTTGAACCTTTTGCAGAGCAACAAAACTGATGTTAGCAATACGCTAGTGGCACTGCTGGATCAAAAAAAATTGGCAAGCAGTCAAGTCCATTAGGGGATAACACCAAGCATCTATCATTTTTCCTATCCTGATAAACTTTCTGCTGGCACAGTATTCTAGCTTTTCTTTGAAGCAAGTCCCTGTTCCCCTGTTCTTATGCCAGAAGTTTTGAGATGAGGGGTGGACTCTCACTGCTTGTTTAGAGGTAGACGTGTAAATCAAGGTGAATCAGAGCATCTCACACACTGAATGGAATACAGGAACTGGTCAAACACTTGGGCACAGGACCCAATCAGATTCAATAAGTCATCAGGAAACTTTTGCTGGGACTCTAAAGAGAGAGGTTAGGAGTCTTCCTTGATGACCTTGGACCTGGTAGAGATTATAGGACTACAGGTACTGATAGCCATCCTACCCTTGTAAGGAGCCAGAGAAAGAAACCAATAAAAAGAGCAGAGCCCCAAAACAGTGAAAGCCCACATTCTGGGAAGATGGTCTTGATCCCCTAGATTAAGCCACATCTAAAGTAATAGACTTTTCAGTCACATGAGCCAACCAAGTTTGAGTTGAGTACTTTATATTTTTAAATGCTCAGTTGTTAGGAAATTGATGATATACTCCAAAGATGATCCAGGTCTCCACTCTAACCTTTAGTGTGTACTTAGCGTGTTTCATGTACTAAAGTTCTAAGCACATTAAAGCAATTATCTAATAAATTTCTAACAACAACCAGTGACAAGGAAACTATTATTGTTCCTTTCAAAACAGGTAGAGCAGCAATTTGAACCCTGGACTCCATAGTATGTGAGACTGACTTGACTATTTCAAGTCCTTGTCTTGGTCACATTTCATATCTCCTGAACATTTCAGCCTCGGAATCTTTTCAAAGGAAATAGGAAATATAAACAAATTAAATCAATCAAATGGAGCAGATAGGGGCCCTGAGCCCTCCTTCTTACACCCTCTTCATCCAAGGAATTCCTAGGGCTTTAAAACATATTTTGAAAAGCAATTCATGGAAAGAAACAAGAAAGGATAAGGAATACTTCTGCTTGTATGAAATCATTTCTAAGATATATTAAATGGGAAAAAGTAAGGCATAGGCCTATGTGTACAATGTGGTACATTTATTTGTGTTAAGAAAAAGAGAGAGTATATATATATTCATACAGTAGACTTTTAACCAGAACTCAAGCAACCAGCAAAATCTTAAGTAACCAACAAATCAGTTGCTTGAGATTATGCCGGTTGCTTGAGCTCTGGTTAACAGAGAGTGTACTTAACATTTATCCAACATCTACCAATCCTTATGGGTGCCAGTTAACGGGAGTCTACTGTATATGTATATCTAGAAGGATAAACAAGAATTGTTTACATTAATTGCCCGAGTGGCCAAGGAATAGCAGGGAGACTTTTCACTATATACCCTCTTGTACTTTTTATTTTAACCATGTGAACTACCTGTCTTAAAAAGAAGGAGGAGGAAGAGAAGAACCATGGCACTTTTTCCACTTGTGTACCCATTTTAAACCCATTTCTATAAAATGTACCCCTTATATTTAAAACAGCTATTTTTAAATACTGATGCTTTTACTTTTATTCAATACTTAAGGTAAAAACAGTGCAAATGAGGTGGTAAGTTAGGAAAGAAAAATTACTGTGCTAAAAGTACAAACCACAGATTTAATTTTACAATATCATTAAATATTGATAATGATCAAGTATTTAAACATTAAATAAAAAAACTACTTGAAAAGAATCATGATTAAAGACACCGCACTTACTTACTCAGTCAATAACTAAACTGATCAAACTGTCTGGCTATGGATGTATTTATATGTTTGGAGAAGTTCTACAAACGTCACAAATGGATTGTTCTGAAACTGTGCCGTAATGATTGGTAGAAGAGCAGATTGGGAGAAGGGTTCAAAGCCATGCCCTCACCGATCATCATTTACTAAGTGATCTAATTTTGAAGTGCCTTCCTTAATAGTGATTCAAACTTAACATTTATTGTTCCATAACTAACGTTTTGTATTTTTTTTAACTTTACTTGTTTTTTTCACCATTGTTGATTATTTTTCACACACCCCTAAATGGCCTAGCACCTACCCCCGCGGGTACATGCACCACTGCTTGAGAACCGAAGCATTAGGGTAATAAATCTCAAAACAAGGTGAGCTGTCCACTGGTAGGTTGAGATGGATCTCCCAGTGGGCTGCAATCTGATCCTAAAAAAATATGCTTGTAAGTCCTTTCTTCCACAGTCATTTATCTTTACCTATAGCTAAATGTTAATTACTAACTTGGTCAGTAAAGACCAGCAAAATATTCATAAACTAAAATTAGTTAATAAAATTTTCTGAGGATGCTGATTTAGACACGATTGAGTCTGGCTGCCATACAATGCTCAGCAATGTTGCAGAATTTCTGCTCCCCGTGCACACAAGCTGAAAGTAGGAAATTCCTCATTTGGGGAATTCATTCATCCATTAAAGAGTTACCAAGTGCTTACTATGTGTCAGATACTGTGCTAAGCACTAAGGATAAAGCAATTTACAAAAGGACTAAAATCCCTGCCCTTATCGGTTTACATTCTAGGTGTGGTGGGGAAATAAACAATAAACAAGATAAAGATGTAAAATATATACTATATTCCATTAATCCTACAATGAACACTTTTTCCCATTTTAAGAAACTTGAGATTGGGATGCATCTATTAGTAGACGGCTTCTTACAACTTGGCAGGGGGTTTTGTTCTTTTTTCTTTCTCTGAGGTATACTTGATGGCGTCTTAGATAATATATATGTATAATATAATGTATCAGACTGAAAAGTGCTACAGAGAAAAATAAGCAGAGCAGAGGGAGGAATGTTGATGGAGATGATGTAAAATATATACTATATTCCATTAATCCTATAGGAGATGAAGTCAGGGAGGCAACATAGGGACCAGATTATGTAGGGACTCATAGACTACCTTTCCACTTAGTGCAAGGTCACTGTCCTGAGTCTAGAGATGTCAGATAGGATAATACATAAAAGCACAGGCTCTGGAGCTTGAATGACAATTTATGCCACTTCAACCTATGCTATTGGGCAAGTTATTCTTTTCCCTGTTTCATCGTCTGTAATATGGAGCTAATAACACTATCCAACGCATGAGATTTTTGTGAGGATTAAGTAAATCATTTTATGTGAAGTACTTTGAGTAGACAGAGGTAGCAAATAAGGAGCACAAATATGTGTTTGATATTGTTATTATTGATGTTATGAATTTCAATTGCTGCTTCATCATTATCAATTTATTTTGCTGTGTGTTGTTTGGTTAATGGATAGTAATGTATGATTGTATCAACAATAGTTTTGGACACTGATTTTCCAGTAACTAGTCTTTAAAAACCTGTATGTGATGTATTTTAAAGATAAACGATCTCTTCCACTTGTCCTTCTAAGCAGATATTGACAATACTTCACCCCACCAACACACCCAACCAAAAAACAATCTTACACAGTAATATTTCATTGTCGCTATTCAGTTAGCCACTAGAAAGAAAGGATAGGGAAAGTAGGTCACAAAAGAGAGCCACTGAACTAGGGAATTATAAGGAATCAATTTTAAAAATAGATTTCAAACCAATGAATTTTGTTAGTTGCTCTGTTGTCAGGTTTGGTTTAGGAAAAGAAAATTCATTTTTATTTACCCAACTTAGTATTTTGGATTCTGTGTATTTTAATGATTCATGGCATTCTTATCCTGAGTGTTGAAATTTATGAAATTTAGAAGTATAATGCTGAGTCAGTCACAATTTTTTCAGTTTTCTCTATCATTACTTAAGAAATGGTTCTTGAGCATCTATCATGTTAAAGGAATTATGCTAGTTTATGAAAGAGTACAAACAGGACATGGTCCTTGATTTTTCTCTGTAAAATCAGTGGAAGTAGATTCACATGGAACCCCTTTTCTCTTAAGTAAGGAGTCTATTTCATGGCTGTTTCATAGTAATGATGCCTCTGCTCCCTTTGCAGACCCCAACTGAGGAACAAATTAGTCACTGCACCCTCTCTAACACCTCTTGAGCCTTGAAGTAATGGGCAGCTCCATCCTTTCCCAGACACCAGGAAAAAGGCAAGATCTAGGCAAGGTCAGGGGAAGTCTGGAGGCTCCACCCTCATCTCTGCACTCACCTGTTCAGACCTTCCACCATAATCCTTCCTGCCCAGTCAACACTGTTAGAGAAGAAAATAGGTCAAATGAAGGGAAAACTCATAGTGACCTACTATACTCCACAAAATTTAAAACAAAGCAGGGTATTTGAAAAGGCTGGGGCCTTAAAACAATTTTGTTAAAATGTCAAGATACTGCTTTTTATTAGCAAATAATGTATGTTGTAGACATCCATGAGCCCCACTCCATCTCAGAACTTTATCCCTGACGATGGGATGGAGTGGAGCACAATGAGACCAGGAGAGGCTCGGGGAGGGGTGAGGCTCAGGGACTGGGTGAAGTTCTTTGATAATAAAATAATTACTTGATAATAAAAAAGCTGAGCATTTATTGGTTACTTTTTTTAGGCTGCAACAAAATGCCCCCATGGAAAATGTCTGATGCAAAATGACAAGTGTCTAGTTTTAAAGCAGAGGCACAGTATTTTTGGCAGTTTGATTCCCACCATTATCCAAGACATCCAGGCTTAACCCCTTGGCACTAGGAAAAGAACTTTGACCATAACCTTTATGATAGGTATTATCTACAACTCCACTTTACAGAAGAAAAATGAACCCTCCTTCTCAGCATAATATTCACATATTCTTTAATGTTTTCTTCATTTATCCATCAATGTCACCTCTTATGTAGTCTAAACAACCAAGATACAAAAATGAATTAACATAATCCTGCCCTTAACAGTTTGGTTTAACAAACATTTATTGAGAGTTTATTACCACATATTAACAAGTGAAAAGTACTAGTGTGTGTGTGTGTCTGTGTTTTTCAGAGAAAGCTTTCAGAAGATGCCAGAGTTAAGTCTTAAGGAACTAGCAGGAGTTTCCTTAATGAAGAGGGAGAGGAAGGGCATATATCCAGAGTATGCGGGGGAGGCAGGAGCTGGAAAGACAGTCAGGGGCCATAATAGGCATGTATATCAAGCTAAGAAGTTTGGGTTTTATTATGAAGAGAAAGGCCAACCACTGGAGGATTTTAAGAAGAGTACTGCCATGCACAGATGTCTTGTCATTGCTAAGCTCATTCAAGGATGGACTGGAGACTGGAATGAAGGGAAGTCAGGGCTTGAATAATGACAAAATAGTTAGGAAGCTAATTGCTGTAATCTTGGTGAAAAATGATGAGAACATAAACTATCTCGGAGGTACATAGAATGGGAAAGCAGAGGACTTATATGAGAAATACCGTATACTATAGACATGATAAGACTTGACTACTAGACATGTGGGGGTGAAATCCAGAGTTTAAAAGTCTTCCCTGCTTCCTCCATCTAGCTTAGGCAATTATTTGGTTAGTGGTACTATGCACAGGAAGCACATTTATTTATTTTTTTTCCTTTAAGGGAGGTTGGGGAATCTAAGACCCAAGGAGCATCCAAGTGGAGAAATTTACAAGACTACTCCAGAAGCCTGTGTACCTGGCAATCTCATTTTGAAAGGAACAAGGCATACCAATATGAAAAAAATGACATTTTTTTATGAAAATAAAAGTCACTGAAAATGCATGGCTTAAGAGTAACACTATGCTACTAGCTGTCAAACTGACAGTGCGGATCAATGTAGTATTTTTTTCTAATAAGCTAAATGCAGGGTTCGATTGGTTTCCTCCTCACAGTACTTGAAAATAGCAGTGTTATCTGGGATTTAGATCTAGGAATTCCTTTCCGCAGGTTTGAAGAGCAAGATCTGAGAAATGCGCCCTCCCGTGGCAGTAAAATGACGGGGCTCTAGCACCCTTTTTCCCACCAAACAAAGCCCGGTAAAGAAATGCAATTTACGGGGATGAGGCCACAGCGCTCGTACTGCTAAACCGCAAAACCAAAGGAACCCTCCCAAGAGCCGGGACCCCTTACCTGTCACGTCGGCCGAAGGAAAATTTCACTTTCGACTCAACAAAATACGCCCCCAAGATGTGATAGCTTGCAATAAATCCTTCTTGACGACAAGAGAACACCCTGCAAGCCAAAACACGTACACTATCCCGATCCCCTACAGCCCGTAGGGCCGGGCTTCGACCACGAGGATGACAGAGGCCAGCCTGAGCAACCAGCGGAGGGCAGCAGTAGAAGGGGTGTCCCGGCGAATGGAGGCGGTGCCTGCGCGGTGGGTGGGGCTTGGGCGGACCCGGGCTACGGGCCTCCTCTCGCCTACCCTCTTTGCCTTCGCCCTTCGAGCCGCCACGTAATGCCACGTCCCCCGCGCATGCGCATCCCGACTGCTGGTGGTGGCTGTTTCCGGGCTTGGGGGGCTGGAGCGGTCGGCAAGTAGGAGGCGGTGGTGGCCGTGGCTGGGTAGTGTAGAGTGCGGGCCTTGGGGCCAGGCCCTGCGAAGGGCAGGGGAAGTTTTTTTTTGCGAAGGTGCTGGTAGAATCGGTGGCTTAGCAGCAAGATGAATTTCCTTCGTGGGGTGATGGGCGGTCAGAGTGCCGGACCCCAGCACACAGAAGCCGAGACGGTGAGAGGAGCGGCGGGTCTGGGACTTGGGAAAGGTCCGGGCGGGAACGGGGACAGAGGACTTGAGGGCCCGGAGGTCACCTCCCCCATCCCATCGTGGGCTGGGGGTCCACATGCCACCTTCCTCTTTGCCTCCCTTCTTCTCTTGAAACCCCGGAGTTATTCCCTCACGCCCCCAGCGCAGCCCCCACCACGGTGGCTCGGCCCTGCTGTCAGCTAGCCGCGTCCCGAAGCTCCCCAGGCTCGGCAAGGAGGGTGGTCCGTGGGCGGTACCTCCCGGGAAGGGATCGATCCTGGGCAGAGGTGGCCTGACCTGTCTCACACGCCCCTCGAGGCCACGGGCCTCTCCCTCCTTGTTTTTCTCTGGTGTCGCCATTGGCTGAAAGAAACCTGAAGTCCTCCTACTCTTGCGGTCTGGAATGAGACATTGGGGAAGACTGGGTTTAAAACCCAGCTGTTGGAAGAGAGCTTATGGCTAAGAATAAAACGATAGTTTGGAGCACAAAGCCACCTGCTTCTGTCCCATCAACTGGAGGAAGGTTGTTCTACTAGGTGTTATTAGGTCAGACCCCGTTTTTCGGACTCAGCGCAAATGTATGCCATTTGGGGAATACTTGGACATTGTAGGGCTCTTCAACGCCCAAACTGCTTTGAGGACACATCCCCTGCCCTCCCTCCCACTCACCCCATTCAGAAGTCTGAACTTAGGGTAACACGATTTGCAGCGTCACTTTTAAAAGAATTATTAGCCACTGGAAACAGTCTGATGGTTGAATTTTAGGTTTAAGATAAACTTACTTTGAAGTTTAGTTAGTGTCTATTAGAAATGAGTATGACTTTTTAAAAATAAACTTATTTGAAAATAATTTTAGATCTACTGAAAAGTGACAGCATATTTTATTTTTATGTTAGGTACTGTGCTGAGTTCTCTGTAGTCCACATTCTTCTTTAATCCCTGCCCATCCTGCAAAATAGGTGATAGTATCCTCACTTTACAATGAGGCTGAGAGAAGTGAAGTAACTTGATCAAGATCACACTACTAGTAAGAAAGCCAGAATTCAACCAAGGTTTGCCTTACTTCAAAGCCTAGGCCTTATTGCTGATGCCCTTATTTTAATACTTACCTGGAAATTTTGGAGGTTTATATAATATGAAGAATAACCTCACAAATCTGGGTTAGAACTCTTTAAAGCGGAAGTTGAAAGCTGGTGAATCTGTTTTCCTTCATTTGAAAATCAGATTACACACATACATGCACGAACACATGTACACAACTGGTATTTGGCTTCTCTTGTTGGTTCCCACATGGCTACAAGGCAACTGAGCTGCCCTATTATTATAGAAGGCCATGTTCTCTCCAGATTACTAAATCACAGTCCACCTCTTCAGCTTTTTTTTGTTTCATTTTGGTTTTTTGTATGATACTTTTTTATTGGGGCACCAAGTTTTAAAGTGTAGTTTCCTAGAACTTGTTCTGGAGTTAGATCTTGATTTGAATCCACCCCTAATTGGATTTAAGAGACCAAAGATGGCTAATACCCTACGAGTAAAATAAAGTGCCTGCTGTTATGGGTGAAATGAGGATCAAGTGAAACAAGAAACAGAAAGAGCCTAACATTTGATATATATGCAATAAAGAGTAGTTTTTATTACATTTATTTAGAGGAAGATACCCTCTTTTTGTTATAATTGGCCTTGTCACAATGACTTCTGTTGAAAAGATGGTATATAATTAATTAAATATAGGATTTTAAAGCTGGGAGGCCCTTTGCAGTTTATCCAAGTTGAACCCCCTAATTTTACAAGTTAAGAAACTGAGGCACAGAGCACTTAAAATATACAGTATTGAGAAGCTGAGACTAGACCACTGTGATCTTGCCATAGTGAATGGCACAACATAATTTTTATATCATGATTTCAAAAGGAAGCTTGAGCACCATTTGTGTGTGTTGTATAAATAAACTGAAAGAAAAGTGAGTGTTCTAGTTATTGCCTAACTTTGAGCTTGTATACTCAACATTGGAAAAGTAATTTGTTTTTAGAAGAGAATTAATAGTTTATTCTTGAGTTACAATATAAATTAAATTTGTTTCACTATCTCATTCCACCAGGAAGTATGTATAACTGATTTATAAAGAAAGGGTCATGGCTCACTAATTTAGGAGTATTTATAGAGCATCAGAGTGTGTGATACAGTATTAGTTTTAATTGGTGACTTGATCTGGCCTGGATATTCAAATTGCCAGAATTTGGAACCTCTAATTTCTAACCTCTGTTATCATTTACTATTTTCTAGGGCTTGTTTTTTTTTTTTTTTTTCCTGCAAAATTAAATTATTTTCATGGCAGTTTTCCATTTTTCATGCTTTTCTCCTCTTTTTCCAGTGGAAAGCCTCTTTTCTTTGCCTAAACTACTCTACCCGTTCTTCAGATCTATCACCAATGCACTCACTAATCATGTACTTCTTTCCCACACCAAACTAGGTAATCTCTTTCCTCTAAGCAATCTTCACATTCTAACTAGATTGTGCATTTGTTAGGCTTCCTACCATTTATGTATGTCTCATCTCTTCTAGACTCTTCAGAGTCTTTAAGGGCAGTTTTCATACGTATTTTAATCTTTATTTTACTATGGTAAGATACTCAGTAAATATTTGTTAAATGAACTCATTATAGTGTTATATGAAAGAAATCACAGATTGGTAATCATGGCAGTTTACAAATTACTAGATGCTCAAAACAGTACTTTTTAAAGATTATAGGCTTCAAAGTTCTGGAATGGTTAAAGTCCATTATGTCAAACTTTTTACTTAAGGAATTTTTCAGATTTACTGTGGATCTTCTAAATGTGTGAGAGTTAGACAGGTGTTAGCCAAATTTGGTGATAAATGGAGGGGACTTGCCTTTGCAAGTTGTATTTCAAGGCATGAAAGTTGGCTAAAGTGCATAAAAAGTATGTAGAATTAACATACTGTTAATGCATCTCTTCTCAGATCAAACTTCGATCAGGTGGCTTAAACAAAATGGCTAACAATAGAGACACAGTTGTACTTTCTTTTAATAAAAACTGAGTGTGCACTTAAATTTAGACATAGTTTTGGTTTGGTCAAGCACATTTTATACCACGTTACTATAAATGTGATTGTGTAGTCTGGAATTCCTGTTGGGGTTCATGTTTCATATTCTACATTAATAACCAGGCCAGTGTCATAACTGGTATGTGTTTTCTGTCTTGGATTTCTTACAATAACAATGTCAGAAAAAAACATAATGATTTTTGTTTGATCACTTCTATAGCCAACCAAAGACATCTCTTATATTCTTATTAAATAATGCCTATTAAAACTACATGGTTTTTTTTTTGAAAGTTAATTAGATTACTTAGGGTGGTTCTAAAAAACAAGTATCATTTAAATTTTACATACACAGGCATTACCAAAATATGTTCCAGAGAACTGAGAAGAGTTATCTGAAAGAATTTTGTTACCAAAGAAGGGTACTGTGTGATGATCAAAAACAAAACAAAAAACTTAAAATTTATAGAAGATTTATTAAGCAAGCACTGTGTTGTATTTACAGATACTTTCAAGATATAGATAGAAAGTAAGTTGTGTTTGCCAGATTTATTTGACCAGACTCTTTTTTTTTTTTCCCCCTCCAAGAAACTGTATAAATCTGTGGTTTCTGAGGAACATACTTTAGGGAAAAAAATGTCCTCAGAGATATATTTTTAAAGGAATGCTACATTTTAGAAGTCTTTCACCATCTTCAGCATTATGGAGTTCATGAAGTATTTCCCTTTGAATACCTTTCCATTGATTGATATGTGTTAGAAACCTTTGCATGTTTAAACATAGAGCTGCTTTATTAGAAATTATTTAAAATAATAGATTTTCAGTTATTTTTGTTAATTATACTATCCTGTCTTCTAATAGTCTATAAAAGCATCTTTATAAAAGGATCCATGTCTAATTCATTATTGTGTTTATCTCTCAGAGCACTTAATACCTAGTTAGCATAATATGAATTAGTTGAAGTACTGCTGTCTTTTGAATTTTTCTGTATTATCCCTTTCTGGTCCCTGTTAATAAAACTAACTCTGTATTAAATTTTACTCAAATATATTTTTTTCTCTTTAGAACTGTCTTTTGTTAATATATGAGGGCTGTCTTGAAAATATCCAGCCATGTAATATGAAAAATAGAGGCATATATGCCTGGACTTTTTCCAGGCAGCCCTCTTATAGTATTCTGTTGCTTAAGAGTCACAAACGCAAATCCTAACAGTGTCAGTCAGGTAACATCATTCATTATTCAGTGAAGCAGGTTGGATTAAAGAAGAGAGCAGAAGTCTGGAATGAAAACTGGAGCCTACATATCCTGACTTGAGAGTATAGCTAGTGCTGAAATCCTGCCAGTTGTCTCCGGAAGTATAAGCCTAGAAATCCAATTTAACCTTGTGGTTTAGCACCCAAACTGCTTTATTTTGAATCCCACCCCACCACCTTACTGTTATTACTAACAGTTTTATGAACTTGTCCAAGTCGCTTACCCACTGTGCCTGTTTCCTCACCTCTAAAACCTGGATATTAATCACACAGGGTTTTTTTGAAGATTAAGAGAATTAAAAATACAAAGAACTTTAGAAAAGAACCAGCATATACTAAGTGTTACATGTATATGTCATACTTTAATGATTTGAGATACACATTAGCATTTAAACATGTCTGAAATCAGGTTGCGTCTTGTAATTATAATTGGGTACATTTTTTCTTAGTGATACATTAAAAAATGGTGGTGCTTATAAGCAATACCTTCTTAAATTGTATGAAATGTAATGTTAGCTATCATTAGTTGTCAAGTTGACTATTTTCAAGAAGAGGTAGAAATCTGGATTTTTATGTGAAATCTTTAGATTTTTGAAATGTAAGCTTAAAAATTATTATTAACTCTGCATTACAGTGTTCTCTACTTACCAAAAAGAATCTTGCAGGCTTTGTAGTTTGCAGCAGGCACTCAGGCTAACATGTTTGCATAAGAGGCAATATAGGATAGTAGAAAAAGTGTGGACTTTGGATAAGATATCTGTAGCTTGATTAGAATCTGAACTGTGCCACCAAACTGACAATGTGTTTTGGGGTTCATTGCTTGTTTCTGAGCCTACCTTCATCTTCTATAAAAAACAAGTTTATTAGTTTGGGTATTGGATCAGCTGCTATAACAAAGGCCAGAAAAAAGAGGTCTAACCAAGGTAAAAGTTTGTCTTTCACCACTAAAAGTCCAATTGGAAGGCAGTCCCTAAAGTAGGGGATAATTCTGCTCCTTAAGGTGGTCCCAGGGCCCAGAGTCTGCTTTTTACCTTATTCTGCCATCCCCTAGGATGCTGCCCTTATTTGAATTATTAAAGGTGCCTCATTACCCAGGTTCAAGTTCCAGGCTGAGAGAAGAAAGAGGAATGAAGAACAAATACCCTGTTTTTAAGCACATGACCTGGAGGGTATTGACAACTCATTGGCCAGAATGTAGTTATTGCTTAGATGCAAGTAAGGCTTGGAAAATAGTCTAGGTGGACAGCCATGTTCCCACCTAAAACAGAGGGTTCTAATAACTAAAAGAAAGAGTGGATAATGAGACACAATTGTGTTTCACTGAGTTGGTTTTCCAAGTAAGGAATAAATGGAATAATGATCTTTGAGACCTACAATTTCTGAATATAAGTTAAGCATACTTGTGCTACAAAATTTTTGCTTGGTAAATAGCAACTGAAAAATACAGACCTGTGTTTGGCCTAAAACACAGATAAGACTGTGTAAGGTTTGGAGAAAGGGAAAAAAAAAAAAAAAAAAAAATATATATATATATATATATATATATATATATATGTTGTTTTTTTTAATTTGGTTTCAGTTATCTGTAAAGAGTAGTAACAGCACTTTATTATGGAGAGATCATTTATTGAGAAGCTTGAACCATCTGGAATATTAGGAGGTAATAATGCTTTCACATAGCAAAGCAGAAGTTGCAGAGTCCATATATTCAATCTCAATTTCAAGCCTCAGTAATTTGTTATTGTAGTCATATTACTTTCTAGCTTAATTATCAGATTTCCTAGTAGCAAATTAAAATCTGCAAACTTTGAATGGCCTATCAAAAACATTGAGGAAGAAATGATAGCCAAACACCTGGTAGGATAGAAGAATAATATAAAACAATAAGAAGCTTGGTAATAATAAAGTTTGTTATTTATTGAGTGTTTATAAGTACCAGGTACTGTGCAAAGACTTTTATATTCATTGCTTCATTTAACACCTAAGACATCTCTATATATGATTTTTGAGGAGGACTTAGGTTTAAATGCTAAGAAAGGTTGTAATTATGTTTGTTGCTTACAAAGACAGAGAAGCTTGTAATTAGTTTTAGATTACTCTCAGAAATCACTGAAATGAAAAGATCATTTTAGTGCCTGGCAGAAGGTATCTGAAATATTAATAGCTTAATAGTGGTTCTGGTTAAAGAAATTGTTGTTATAGTCACTTTTGACTTCCATTAGTTTGCGATATGGTTGACTGATTTGTTTAATTGTCTTAAGTCACTATAGAGAAAGTTCTAAATAAAATTCCCATTGTGAAGAACATTTACTTGCCATTAAGACCCAAATTTAATAGATAAAAAGCACATTTATAGTCTTAAAAATAGTTCTTATACATACCCAAACTTGAGAATGAATGGAATATATTTTAATAAGTATAAATAGTACACTTTAAATAGGAATTAACTTTAATATGTTTAAGGTACAGTTTTGTAATTTCCTTTAAAAAGTAACCTGCTTATTAATCAGAGCTTATTGAAGTAAGTACTTTGATATTAATTTATTTAGAAAAGAAATCTATTTTTAGCTAACAGTTTAATCTTATATTTTCTTATTTTTCCCACATTATTTTAGATTAATCATCATTCCCAGAAATAACAGGCATTTGAAATTATTATAAAAGGAAAATCTCATATTTTATAAAGTCTCCTTTTGTTTATTGTATTACTGTTATAGAAGTAGTAAATAAGTGTATGCATGTAACATGAAAACTATTGTTTCGGTTCATAGATGTGCACACATTTAAAAACTCAAATTAGACCAGTTTTCTTATTCTGAATATGAAATACTATTTTCCACATTAAAATATGTGTAAACAGTTTTAAAGTAAGAAATTATTTTCTTTGTCTGGAATTCCTTCCCCGTATTGTCTGATGATATTCATCCTTTAATTTTTGATTCAGGAGAGGCATCCTTAATATTTTATTCTTAAACAGTATCTGTCTTAGTCTACTATAACAAAAATACCATTGACTGGGGTGGCCTAAACAATTTCTCACCATTCTGTAGGCTGAGAAGTCCAAGATCGGGGAGCAGGCAGATTCACTGTCTGCTAAGGACTTCTTGCTTCCTGGTTCATACACAGCCATTTTTTTGTTGTTTTCCTCACATGGGAAAGGGGTAAAGGAACTCTCACGGGACTCTTATAAAGGTACTAATCCCATTCATGAGGGTTTCACCTGCATGACCTCATCACCTTCCCAAAGGCCCCTTCTTCTAATACCATCACATTGGCGGTTAGGATTTTAACATAGGCATTTTGTGGGGACATAAACGTTCAGTCTGTAGCAATGTTTTCAAATAAATGTTTTGTGTGTATACCCTTGCTTTACTCAGCACATACTTATACAAGATCTGACAATTAAGTTTGCGAACTTGCCACAGTGCACTTTTGTTGGCAGCATGGTACAAACAACTCAGTAAGCTTTCATAACCTTGATATACCTGTGTCTCACAGCTGTGTTCATGTTGATATGTGGCGATGTCTTGCTGAGTGGTGTTCATTATTGTTCTTGTGTGTTCTTGTGTGCCGTTGCAAGAATGTTGGAGCTTGAATTAGAGCAATGAACAAACATTAAATTTCATGTTAAACTTGGCAAGAGTGGAAGTGAAATCTGGGACATGTTAGTCCAAGTTTATGGGGTAATGCCATGAAGAAAATGCCAGTGTACAAGTGAAGTAAATGTTTTTCTGAGGGGAGAGAAAGTGTCACTGTTAAAAAGAGGTCAGGGTGGCCAGTAATGAGCAGAACTGATGAAAACTTGCAAAAATTCATCAAATTGTGCATGAAAGTCATCAGCTGACTGTGAGAAGCATACCAGACCAAGTAAACATCAATAGAGAAACAGGACAATTGTAACTAAAAATCTTGGCATGAGAAAGTGTGTGCAAAAATGGTCCTGATGGAGCTCACCAATGAACAAAAGCAAAGGAAAGTCGAAGTTTGCCAAGACCTTCTAGAGGCAGGACAATGTTTCAGACCATGTTATCACTCCTGATGAAACATAGATGTGCCAATATGACACTGAAACAGAGCCTCAAAGTGCACCATGGAACTCAGCCAGCGGTCCACAACCAAAAAAATTCCATCAGTCCAAAATTGAGGATCAAAACGATGTTGCTAACCTTTTTGGATATCAGAGGAATCGTTCATTATAAATTGTACCAACTAGGCAATCAACCAAGTTTACTATTTGGAAATGCTGAAAAAGCTATGTGAAAAAGCTAGACAAAAGCAACCTGAACTTTTTGCCAACAACTCATGGTTCTTATATCACAGTGCACCAGTTCACATGGCACTGTCTGTGAGGGAGTTTTTAACTAGTAAACAGCTGTATTGGAACACCTTCCCTACCCTCATGATCTGGCCCCCAATGACTTTTTCTTTAACTGAAGATAAATGTTGAAAGGAAAACATATTTATGACATTCAGGACATCAAGGATAATATGATGACAGCTCTGATGGCCATTCCAGAAAAAGAGTTCCAAAATTGCTTTGAAGGGTGAACTAGGCACTGGTGTCAGTGCGTAGCTTCCCAAGGGAAGTACTTCGAAGGTGACCGTAGTGATATTCAGCAATGAGGTATGTAGCACTTTTTCTAGGATTCATTTGCGAGCTTAATTGTCAGACCTCAAATACATTTAACTTGTTATTATGCTTTATTTATAGGATTGTTTTTCTATGTTAGCTCCTTGTGAGTAGGGCCATATCTTTATTTTGGTTAACACAAGAACATGTGTAGTTCAGTGTGTTTATTGACTCAGCAGGAAGCCAACTGAGGATATTTTTATAGAGATAGTTTATTTTTATCAATTAAGAGCTGATTTCACATTAATATTTTGATCAGTAGAGTGAAAATACCATCTTTAGAAGATGAATTCAGTTAGTTATAAAAATATCCTAGAAATTTCAATAAACATAAACCATTTCACTTTATTATATTGTTCTTTTGTGCTTATAAAGGTAATGCTGGTTTATTATAAAAATTCAAACATCGGCAGTGACGTAGAAAATGACCCTTTCTAACAATCCACTAAAGACAGTATGGTACATAATCTTAATTTTCTCTATATAGGTTCACATGGTTTATTACCGATCTAGTTTTAAACCAAAAAGGCTCATGTTAAGCAAACTATTTATGTAATAGTTTTCTTTTTTTTTTTTCACTTAATATGCCTTAGATATTTTTACATGTTAGTATCCATAGATCGGCTTCATTCATTTGATCAACTGCAAAGTGTATGTGTACCACGTGTTAGTTCCTTGTTGTCCAATTGATGGGTTTAACCTTTAGATTTCCTTTCCTGTTTTTTTTTTTTTTTTTTTGGGGGGGGGGGTTGTTTCAATAAATAGAAATTTATTTCCTACAGTTTAGGAGGCTGGAAGTCTGAGATTAGGGTGCCTGCACAGTCAGGTTAGGGTCCTCTTCCATGTAGCAGCCTTCTTATTAATATATCCTTACAGAGCAGAAGCTTTCTAGCTATTAAAAATACTACAAACACATTCTCATATATAACATCCTTTTTAAAGGATAACATTCTAGGAGTAGGAATGCCTACTTGAAAAGGTATGAACATTTTAAGTGCTAACAGTTTTTGCCAAATTACCACTTTTTTAGGTTACCTTCCTTCTGATACAATATAAGTAGGTTCATTAATTTGTACCTTTGTGTATCCTGGATAGTTCCATTTTAACATCATTTTATTGAAGTACATATGTAAGTAAACATGTCATATATGTAAACTCAACCTGAATACACCCATATAACAAGCACCCCGATCAAGGAACAGAACATTACCAGCACCCTGAAGTCCCCTTGGTGCTTCATTCAGTCACTGCCTGCCTCCATGAGTAACCACTATCCTGGCTTCTGATACCATAGATTACTTTTGACTGGTTTTTTATTTTATAGAAATGGAATCATATAATATGTGGTATTATCTTAATATATTTTTTGTGAGTCTGATAGATAAAAATAACCTCATTTGCTCTTCTAACTTGTGTTTATCTTCATGACTGACATTATTTTTGTGTATATCTAAAAGCTTTAAAAAAAAAAAAAAACTAACAAGCCTTAACTGTTAGCATGATAAAACACAAAATAAAAACAAAGCAACCCCGAAGCTCTAGGATTTTGCTCATTTCTCACCTAAAACTAAGTTTCTCCACCAGCATCAAATAGCTTTCACATTTCCACAGCCAACAATTAATGACTGAAGAGCTTCCAGACATGGAAGTTCCTATTTTGACACAAGTCTGTCTATATACTAACCTAAGGCTAAGGCTGTGTGGAGTTCAGATCCTGCATGATACTAGAACTAAGTACTCCCAGCAGCCATGGGAATCCCAGATCTAGAGTCTAACCCGTGCTTGAGTCTGGGTTAGAAAAAAGCAGAGAATGCCTACAAAAGATTTCCCAGTCATAATATCAGCTATAAACTACCTAGAAAAAAATTAAAAGACATTCAAGACCCAAATAGAGGAAATTATAATCATGCTTATTAGGAAAATTATTTTTGTCTAAGAAATTTTTTAAGGTGAGTAATGAGGTTCATGTTTTCAAGAGGTAATTATGTAGTTTTCCTAATGGTTAAAAACAATTATAGTAGGAAAAGTGTCAACCAGTTATTTAATAAATAGAAAGTTGTATTATTTCCATTTTGGAAAGTCAATACAATTATTATGAAGTAAGTACAGTTTAAGGTAGGAATAATTTCTAAATGTGAACAGTTAGAATGAATAAAATAAAAAGGTGGAGCTAGGCTTGGTTATCATACTGTATCTGTATTAGAAAGAAATGCAAATCAGCTTAATAAAGACTTAGAAATCCTGCAGTGCAGAAACCTATTTAATTTTGTATAACCCTGTGTTTCCCACTGGTTCTGTGATCATAAGAAATCAATGTCTGCTGGGACACTGGAAGTATACAGAGTATAATTTGGAAAAAAAACACCGTGTATTTAAACACTATTAGTTCAGATACATTGGGTGCAAATGTTTGATATGCAAAAATCCTATTTATGGATCTTAGAACTATCATTAAAAAATGAATAATAACTTAAAGTAGTAACTGACTGTCAGTACTATGAGGGACCTGAGTATAGTGGTTTTGAAAACTGTTCTTCATCAGGTGTTTTTCACGTGTTTTATTTCAGGCTGTGGCTTTTCATTCTCTTAAGAATATCTTGCAGAGCAGAAATGATGAAGTCCAGTTTGGTTTTCTTTTATGCATTCTGCTCTTAGTTATGTACCTAAGAAATCTTTGCCTAATTAAAGGTTACGAGATTTTCTCTTGCACTTTCTTCTAGAAATTTTGTAATTTTAAGTTTCCAAATTCTTTTTTAATATAAGTCTACATACATACATAGTTCGGTACCATTCCTCACAATTTGCTCACATAATAGTGAATAAATTCAGTATTTATTAAATCATAGTGTTTTCTTGTCAGTACAGTTAGTTCTTTTGAGTAGCTGCATAGTAGTCTACCAAAGAATATACCACAATTTTTTTAGTTTATCTTCTCTTGCTGGACAGTTGTTTCTAATTTTTACCTATTGTAAATAATGCTCAAGGTTAAGTTTAAAATTGAGTTTGAATTTTAATTACTGTAAATTTATTAAAAGCTTTTTATAAAACAAACATTTCATCCTTGTAGATTATAAGTGACACTCTAAACTTAAGGTTTTTGATATACAAATATAGGGTGAAATTATGATGTAAACAATTGTTATTTAAATTCTTTAAAAAATAACTTTCCGTTTTCGACCATAACCTTAATGGATTATGCTCCCCTCTTTGTTCAGTCATAATAGGCATGTTTAGAAAGCTCTGGTTCTACTAATGATTTCTTGTACTGCCTCAGTTCATGTGACTTATTTTATTTGACTTTGCCTGTGCCACTTTCATTTCTCAAGTCTCTGTGAAAAATGTTTGATCTCTGTAATGAGATTATAATATTACCTAAATAGTTATTTAGATTTGTGAAAGACCATTTCCCTAACATCCCATTTGTCATTTTTTTTCCCAAAATTGAATGATATAAATTTGGTGGGGGGAAATTTCATGTTTCTTTTTTGTTCTTTTTTTTTAATGCTATTTCATTTTTCCATGACAGATTCAAAAGCTTTGTGACAGAGTAGCTTCATCTACTTTACTGGATGATCGAAGAAATGCAGTGCGTGCTCTCAAATCATTATCTAAGGTCTGTAACATTTTCTTAGTTACTAAGTTTATTAACTTGGATATTAGTTACTTTAACATTTTTCTTTTGTGCAGAAATATCGCTTGGAAGTGGGTATTCAAGCTATGGAACATCTTATCCATGTTTTACAAACAGATCGGTAAGTCTCTATTAATGATTTTTTTCACTGATTTTTCTTGAAATTTTAAGTCATTTGTTTTAGAGTCATTATTCAAGAAAAGATGGACATATTAAGGCTATTGAGTTTTCACTTTCAGTTGTCATTTCAATAAATGTTGGATAATAGGTTGCACACCACTATGCTAAGCATTGGGACAGACAAATAATCTCAACCCTCAGATATTGAGAACTTTCCGTTACAGCCATTCCTCACTTAGCAACCTACCTGTTTAATGATCGCTTGGATTTATGACCAGTTCTCCAGGGCAGGGAATCCCCTTTCTCAGTCTTTGTCTCATTCCTACAGTCAGTTAGTATTCACTACACGAAGCATTCACAGTCATACATTGATAAGTGTGGTGGTGCATGATATCTCTTGAAAAATACATACCCGTGGCACCACAGCATACCACAAGACATCCACCTTTAAGCTCCTTGCATATCAACTAATTCACTTATTGGCCTAGTTGTACGAGTGGAACTCTGTTCTTAAGTTAAGAGTGTCTGTCTGTACAAATGGAATGAAGTTAACTGATAATCAAAGACTTAAAGTCTTGGGTTTGAATTGGCAAATGAATGTTTTGATATTTACTTATACTGTAATGTATTATTCTATAATATAAAATTATACATATTGCTTGTTTTGGAGAAATAAACTGTACTAATAGAAGTGTTCAGTCTGAGCATGTCTTAAGAGAAAGATCACTCAGCCTGTTTTTAGCTCTTTCAATTTCTCTTTAAGAGATTATGTCTGCATCTTTGGTTTTAATTAACAACTGTATATCAATACCTTTTAAATTTTAGCTCTAGTTAAATACATCTTACAAGCTTTAGCTGCTCAATGGACATTTCTGTTATATCAAGATCTTTCACAGGTATATCAAATTCAAAATGTTCAGAAGTTAATTTATCTCTGTTGTCCTATTGCTAATTGCCTTCTTTCCCACCCCACTCCCAAATCTCCTTCAACTGCCTTTTGACCCAAATTCATCCCAGTTGGTAGCACCTTTCCATTCAAGCAAGAAACTGGAGGGTTTGTGCTTAAGTTATTTGTCTTAACTAATCATGCCCATCCAGAAAAAAAAAAAAAGCTGAAATCCATGAATTTCTCTCAATTTCCTTTGTTGATCTTAGCTTGGGCTCTCAATATCAATCCCTGAAACCATTTTCCTAGCCTCTGTATTAGTTACTTTTTGCCTAACAAATTACCTTAAAACTTAGTGACTCAAAATAATAAATATTTATTATCTCACAGTTTCTGTGGATAAGGAATTCACAAGTGGGCTTAGCCTGGTGATTCTGGCTTAGGGCCGGCCTCATGAGGTTGCAGTGAAGGTGTCAGCCAGGAATACAGTCTTCTGAAAGCCTGACTGGGACTGGAAGATGGATTCTGAGATGGCTAACTCACATTACAATTGGCCAGAGACCTCAATCTCTCTCACTATGTTGCTCCCTCTTTAGGGCTGCTTGAGCATCCCTATGATACAGCAACTGGCTTCTCCCAGAACAAGCAATCCTAGAGAGAGAACAAAAGGAAAGCCACAGTGCCTTTTAGCACTTCCATCAGTCCTACCACATTGTTTGTTAGAAGCAGGTTAATAAATACAGCCTGTACTTAAGATGAGGAGAATTAGGTTCCGTCTTTTGAAGGAGGCTGATCAAAGAGTTTTTAGAAATCATTTAAAACCACCACCACCTTCAAACCATGCTTTGCCTCTGATCTCTTTGTACTTCCTTTCAATCTATACATTAAAAGAGTCTGAAATATAAATCTATCACTAGTACTGAGTGCATTGCACCAGCTCAGTGCAGTGTGCAGTTCCTCAAACAAAGCAAAACATAAAAGCATTTTGAAGATCCTGGTACTGCCATTCTGTCTACCCTGATACCGTCTTTTTCAGTTATTTTTCAGCAATGCCCAGCTGCTTTTTCATACCAGTTAGAACCTTTTCTTCTCTGATCCTGTAACCCACATTGGCTACCTTTTCAAAGCCAACTGATTCTAGTGCATTTGAGTAAATGCATTGAATGTGTCAGGGCTATCTGTGTTTTTAACACCATAGTGGGTAACTGGTAGGCAGTGTAATGGCCTCTCAGTGATGTTCACTCCATAATCACCACAACCTATGAACATTACTTTAGATGGCGAAGAGACTTTGCAGATATGATTGAATTAAGAATTTTGAGATGGAGAGATTATACTGGATTATCCAGGTGGGCCCAGTGTAGCTCTGGTGGGAAACACCAGTTCATTGTTGAGTAGAGGTGGCTAGAGGGAACATTGCTGTCTTGTTCCCAATCTCAAGGGGAAAGCATTCATCTTTCACCATTACGTTTTCCTAGATTATCTTTATCATTTTGAGGTAGTTCTCTTCTATTCCTAGTTTCTCAGCAGTTTTTTTAAAAGTGTCTCCCCCAAATTTCTCAAAAACAAAATGATAAGTAATAATTTTAAAACCCACTTAATTTGACATTTACATCCTCTCATTGTGACCCACTTTGTCCCTCATCTTTGCTTTCATCTGTCACTCCTAATCACCTCCTTGTATTTACTGTATCTTTGTGAATATATCTCATTCTTGCTTTCTACTATGAGTGCCATCATCATCCATCATGCTTTCAAAATTTGTTTATCAATGACTACAAAATATATTACCTGATATTATAAATAGTAAATGTTTACCATGAGATTTTTTTTTCTTAAGAAATAAAGTGTGGAGCAGGGAAACAAACTCTAGTACTCCAACTAGCAATAACACTATTGTGTTATATCAACACTATATCACAAAATATATATATAAACACATCTATAAATTTCCTGGGTTATACTAATTTTGCTGATTTTAAAGTTGTATTTGTTTTATAAGATTTATAAAAAATTTATAAGATTTTTTAAAATATGTAAACACACTTGAATGTACACTTATTTTTTGCTAGATGGGATCATTCTCTACATTAATTTTGATATTTGGTATCTTATTACTGGCATTACATCAAGGGTGTTTTCATTACCATGTCATTAAACATTATTTGAAATCATGTATTTTTATTGCTGCTGTATATATATGGATTTACCATGTTTTTGTTACTGGAAATTTAGGTTGCCTCTAAATTTTCCCTATTACAAATAAATCTTTATGCAGTCTTAATAGTTGCACTCTGATTTTTTCTTAGGATAAATTTTAGAAATGGAATTAATATTTTATATAGTCTTGCTAAATAACTGTCTAAAAATGGTTGTGATAATTCACATGGTAACTAACAATGTATAAATGTAATAATTGTTTTTTTCCAGTTCAGATTCCGAAATAATAGGTTATGCTTTGGACACACTGTATAATATAATATCTAATGATGAAGAAGAAGAAGTAGGTAAGTTTCTTTTACAGTATTTTTTGTGCATAAAATTAACTAGATTGTGCCACTTTTACTGGTTTTAAAGTTGAGCTTATTTTACAAATTTATTTACAACTATATATTTTTTTCTTTCTTTTAATCAAAAAAGGAAAGATGTAAGTTTAGTTCTAGAAAAGTATCTTTAAGATGATGCTTTGTATGTAATTTGGATATGGAATTAGACTCTTTAAAAAAAATTTTATAACTCTCTTTGTATTTGGTTTCAGTTAGCATCATGAATATTAGTAATGTCTAGATTAAATAATCATTTTTGGCTATTTATTGAAAAATCAAACAATTTTATTTATATGTTATCTGATGAGCAGTATGAAGTTAAGAGGGTTTTTTCCCAAATAAATACTTAAACTTTTAACATAGGACTCATTCATGTTAATTTATAAAGAGCACCACTTTATTAAATTTAGAAATTTTTTTTTCGTTAAGTCTTTTGGGTGTGAAATTCTATGAATCACTTGGAAATCTACACATTTCTTTTGTACATCCTTGTTTTTCTTTTTTGTTTCAAATTACTTGCATAGTTAAAAATAAGTAGTCTGTCATTTACTTAATTTATTTTATTGTTGGTGTATGAAATACTTGACTGGAAGTCTGTAAACATTTTGTTCTATATGTGTTAAGTAACATTTCACAATGCTGTTGAGTTCATTCCTCATATCAGATTGGCTGTTGCAGTACGACAGTCTGTTTTTCATTATTCTGAACTTATCAGAAGGATGGACATATTCTTGCATTTCTTACAAGTATAATTTAGACTGGAATTACAGGATCTTTCAAAATTCTGAATAGACAAGTCATAAAGAAATGTAGATGATATTGAGTTTGCAATGTTTCTTAAAAATAAAAGTAGAACAGAAAGATACGTAGATAGATAACTTCACAGATAATCAGTCATGAGAACATTTGACACTGGGTTGTACTGAATAGTCACAGTTTCTTAGACTTCAAAATCCTTTTTCTTAAATTTTTATTTCTTTGTGGTATCTAGCTTATAACTTAATTATATTTTCTTAGGGCTGAAAAATCTTTAGTAAATATAATTTGGTGCCCATGAATAACAAAGCTGTCAGTCACATGACAATACTTACACACAAGAACACACCTTAAAGAAAAAGATACTT
Organism: Lyroderma lyra; assembly: GCA_004026885.1. NCBI lineage: Eukaryota > Metazoa > Chordata > Mammalia > Chiroptera > Megadermatidae > Lyroderma > Lyroderma lyra. The sequence continues at coordinate 295,110 of PVJL010000165.1, read as the reverse complement.
ATTTTGTCTAGTTACTGCTCAGATGAGAAAAATTAGGTGCAGTACACTTACATACCTTAAAAAACGGTTCTTGCCATTTCAGATTAGAAATTTGGCTCTTTTTCTGTTTATAGTGTATGATTTTTCTGTTTTAAAAAAATTGCATAGCGGCAATAATTTTTAGGTAAGGTTTTTTTCTTATCATTTATAATGTAACCATGTTCAGAGTCCAGTTTTTTTGTTTCTCTATAAGTATTTGGGCTCTTTATTTTTAGTTCAGCATCCAAAAATAATCCTTTGGCTAAAACAGGATAAATTATTTTTTGGAGAAACAGTACTAGCATCACTTTTTCTAGGGAAGATTAAAATGGTAACTTTAAACTTTCATCAAAAGGTAATTCTTAGCTGACATAATGAACTTCATTGTAGAGTTCTTTACCCTTTAATTTATTGATAAATCTGCCTCATAATTCTTAACATATAGTATATGGTACAGTATATCACTTTGGGGATGTCTCAAATATTTGAGTAAAATGAGTATTAGTCCCTTCTTCCAAAAATTACATTGCTTATTTAACATTTTTAAGCTCTTATCTATTTTATTGTGAATTCTACATAAAAAACTGTTTTTTTTACCACCAACTTTATCTGTTTGTTTATTTATTTATTTATATCTACCTTTTCAGAAGAGGTTGAAGGTAAAAGATTGCATTTGTGTATGCATGATGCTTTTAGATATAATTTCTGATAATATAAAAGGACACTGTCAAGTAATGTTGAATCTGGCTGATGTATCTTGAGATTTGTTTCACAATATAAGAATTCCTTCATTTAAGAGGAGTATCTGATAATCTTACTGGAATTTTTTATTTCTATCACTACTGAATCTATTTATTGTCCAGAACATAGAAAATATTCTAGTGCATCTTTTAACAGAATTAAAGCTACCTCTCTAGGACAATCTGTTTGAATAAGTTTTTATGTACATCCTGAAATATTTGAGGTAGTTTATTTAAAAATAATATTTGAATATGTATACATATATATGTATACATATTAATTTTACCTATACTCAATAAGAACTAGAAAGTATTCAGAGAATACTTATGTGTTGATATTGTCCCTTTAAAATAATGCATTCACGTATTGTCTGGTTACTGACATTTTGATATTAATTCATAAAACTCACCAATACTGCCTTTCTTTTTCTCTGGTAGTCTGTTTCAAGTTCCATTTACTCTTAACATTGTTATTTCTTTAACTCATAATTAAAATAACTAAATTTTATTTTGTTTTTCTGTTTTTTTCTGAGATTCTTAACATAAAGAAGGGAATATCCTTATCTAAAGGAGGTTTAAATGGTACATAACAAAATTTCCTATACCTAACAAAAAACTAACAAAGAAACTAACTTATTAAGGTGTGTATAGCATTGCCTTTTGTGATATTTGAACCCCTTTTTTGAAAGCAGAAAATACCAGAGCATTAGGCATTGACTCTGTGACAATAAACTCGTTGGGTAGTACAAATTAGTAGTTGTTGTTTCTATTAATATTATTGTTTCATCCTACTTGTGTAGAGCATTAAAATTTATAGTGCTTTTTTGCCCATTATCTTCTTTGATTTTCATAGCAGTCTGTGAGGTAGGTAATGTTTTCCTGTTTTCTAAAAATGGAAGCCCAGAAACCAAGTAACTTATATAGTATCATCTAGTAGGTAGGATAACAGTATTTTTTGATGCATTCTTATTTTTTTTGGATTCCATAGATTTCTGATTTAATAAATTGTGACCATTTTACTAACTAGATTCTTTTTTTTTTTTTTTTTTTTTTCCTTGTCTTTTTTTTTTTTTTTTTTTTTTTTTTTTTTTTTTTTTTTTTTTTTTTTTTTTTTTTTTTTTTTTTTT